>JAOPFK010000072.1:32500-47500 GCA_026122265.1 Ammodytes dubius | reverse complement strand
TCCAGTGTTAATACACAGCCTAGGCTCTGTAAACGGGCATGTTGCTGCTATAGCTACGGTGGACACTTTGCTTAGCACGCTCCAGAATCACTGACTCCACCTTTAAAGATGACTGTTAAAATGATTATGAATGATTCTTGTAAATATTATGATCATCGTCGGGTTTTATTATGAGTTGATATTTCAGAAGGTTTTTGTTTTTTTCTACCAAAACCAAACTGTTATTTTGTAGGAATGATTTGTTCACATTAATAAACTGCTCCTGTTGTTATATTCCAGTGTGTGAGTCTGATGCTTTTATGCACTATCTGTGGTTATTATAAGTGTGTATCAAGGGTTAAGTGTATACTACATATGGTTATCATAGAACAGTGTCTGAATGGTTAGGGTTAGGGTTATATACTATCTATGGTCTGAAGTCTTTATTATAATGATAAACTGTTGTTATAGTCCAGTGTGTATCATAGATAGATAGATAGATAGATAGATAGATAGATAGATAGATGGATGGATGGATAGATAGATAGATAGATAGATAGATAGATAGATAGATAAATAGATAGATAGATGGATACATAGATGGATAGATAGATACATAGATAGATAGATAGATAGATAGATAGATAGATAGATAGATAGATAAATAGATAGATAGATGGATACATAGATGGATAGATAGATACATAGATAGATAGATAGATAGATAGATAGATAGATAGATAGATAGATAGATAGATACATAGATACATAGATAGATAGATAGATAGTATATTTATTTATTTATTTGTTTATTGAACAGGGACAATGTACAGCACATAAGCAGTACCAGATTTAGCTATAAGCTAATTTTCATCTGTAGTCCCTGGGCAGGAAACAGAGTATTACATCTCTGTCAAGATGGGAAACCTCACACTGAAGTATAAAAACAATAACACACAATTTCACAACAGTAAAACACAACAACACAATACGAACAATAAAATCACAACATTTAGGACACCACAACAACAACAACATCACAACAGTAAGACACCAAGAAAACAGGACACCACAACATTAAGAAAACAATCTATGCATGATGGGTACATGCTTGGGTTGATTTCAGCCATGACTTCATCTTACATTTAAAACCAGCAAAGGTGTTCCACTCTCTTATCTCGCTTAGTACTAAGTTCCAAGACTTGGTGGCTCTAACTGAAAAAACGGATGTGCCAAACTCAGTGGATCTGTGCTGAACTACACAGTCCCCTCTGTTAGACGTTCTAGTTCTCCTTCCATTGTCTGAGCGCAGTGACACAAACTCATTTAATGGAGGAGCGGCCAAATCATTCATTATTTTATAAACTAAACATACATCCGCAAGAAACACAAAACTAACAAAAGTCATGAGATTATGTCTTTGAATTATGTTACAGTGGTGATATCGTAATGGCTTTTTGTCCAGTACCTTGAGTGTTTGTTTGTAAAGTGTTTGCAGTGGAGCAAGTGTTGTTTTTCCAGTTTGTGACCAGCTTGTAATACAGTATGAGATGTGTGAAAAGATCATGGAGTGCATGTAAAGCTTTGCTGCATCTAGAGGGAGCTGGTTCCTGATGTACCTAAAAGTCCTTAAATTGAATTTGACTCTGTTACACACCTGCTTCACATGTTTCTTAAATGAGAGCTGTGAGTCCACAGTTATTCCTAAATATTTAAAATGTGATATAAACAGTGTGTGTAGAGTCTGACGTCATTCCAGATGAACCGGTCTGACTGAAACTAGAGACCAAAGGGGAAGGAGCAGTCTGGCTTCAGAATAAAAGCATAAAGAGTTAAATAGTTTTGAGTTGAACATGTATTTACTTTACAGGTTTCTAAGGACATTGTTTAAACTAAAGGTAAATGTTAAGCAGAAAATAAAAAGTCAACGAGGTGCGGTCGTTCTCTGCATGTCACTCCCCTCTCTGCCCCATTTCACCTCTGTCTCTACACTATCAATAAAGCATAAAAATGCCAAAAAAAAATCTTAAATAAAAAGAAAGTTCAGATGCTACTGAGGTCTTCAGCTTCTACATCTGTTATTGAGGAGGAAAATGAATCGAATATTTGTCCTTACTCCAGCGAGGGCTTTTATTTTGAAGGCTTAGGTGAGGCGTAGCAGGTGAGTAGAGTAGACCGCAGACACACACACACACACACACAGACAGAGGCAAACAGACACACACACACACACACAGAGGCAAACAGACATACACACACACGCAAGTCAAACAGACACCACACACACATACGTACACACACACACACACACACACACACACACACACACACACACACCCCACACACACACACACACACACACACACAGGTAAACAGTCTGTCGGTGTCCAAAATGTCCGCGGGATAGCTCGCCTGGTAAAAGCAGTTTTGTTTTAAATGGTGTTTTTCCTCCATGGAGTCTTCGGGCAGAGGCTTGGGGTGACGTCAGGCTTACGTTAGGGTGACGTACAGGTGTGTTTGGGGTTAGTTCAGGGTTTACAGGTGTTTTACAGTGAAGTGTTTGTGTCTAATGGATCTACCTGTAAACCGGAAATGTTTTCTGCGGCTCAGAAGCAACTGTCCGCTCCGGCGGCTGCGCAGGAAGAAATACGGTAAATACGAACACACGATTACTGCTGTTTACTACAGATATAAATATATTATACATGATGAGTGTGTGGTGGTGAGTGTGGTTGTGTGTGTGGTTTGTGGTGTGTGTGTTGTGTGTGTTGTGTTGTGTGTGTGGGTGTGTGTGTGGTGTGTGGTGTTGTGTGTGTGAGAGTGAGGGAGTGTGTGTGTGTGTGTGTGTGTGTGTGTGTGTGTGTGTGTGTGTGTGTGTGTGTGTGTGAGAGGTGAGGGAGGAAGTGTGGTGTGGTGGTGTGTGTGTGTGTGTGTGAGTGAGTGAGTGAGAGGAGTGTAGTGTGTGTGTGTGTGTGTGGTGGTGAGGAAGTTGTGTGTGTGTGTGTGTGTGTGTGTGTGTGTGTGTGTGTGTGTGTGTGTGTGTGTGTGTGTGTGTGGTGTGTGTGTGGCTTCTCTATTCTGCACGTTCCTCGTTCTACTGACTATTCTGCTCAGCGTTCAGATTGTATTTGATTGACAGATGTCTCATGCTCATAAGATTTGAGTTGAGAAATATTGAAACAGAGGATTGATAAAATAAAATATTGTCTCTGTCCCTGTCTCCTGAAACCAGGATCTATGCCATCAAACCTGTCTGTCTGCTCACGGTCACATGATCGACCCAAATACATTTAAACAATCAGTTTACTAAAGTTAAAACATATGGTAATAACTGCCACACGTTACACTGACTGAATGTTCATCATTTTGAAGGTTCACCTGCTCAAACACCTTTAAAAAAAAAAAATGTTTTATTGACAATGAGCAATATAACAGCCACCAGCACAGAAATGGCAGATACAAAAACACAATACAGATATAAAAAACAAAGTGCATTATTGCATTAAATCAAAATACTATATACTGTAGAGCACATAGATATAGGTTGCGTTCCGAATCTCATACTTTCTACTATATAGTTTGGTAGAAAAAAGATTTAGGATGTCCTGATTCTTGTGGCCAGATTTAGGATGGTTAGAAGTACCCGGATGTCCTACTTCATGCGGCCAAGATTGTTAGTGTTGAAAAGTGCATCCTATTTGGGCGATTCTGACCCACAATCCAGTGCGCACGTGAAGTGACGTCACATCGACGGAGCCTCCATATGAAAACAAACGGGGATGAGACGGATATAAAAGCAAGACGCAAGATCAAGGAGCAATGTTATGATGAAATAAGAGAGAAAAGTATGTCCCAATAGTATGCCTACTGCATCCTAACTAGATTCTTTTTATCGTCGGATGTAGTATGTAGGATAGAAAAAAGAAAGAGGAGGAGATTCAGAACACAACCACAGTGTTTTCCCGTTCAAACACCTTCTGACCTTTTTCCTGTTGAACAGATGTGTCACCGGCTTCCTCTGCTCCCATTGGCTCCTGGACCCCCGAGGCCCGCCCCCCAGCAGCCCTCAGCCAATCAGCTCAGCCCTCTCACAGCCTGGAACACACCATGGTATCCAGCAGGGAGGCGGCTCTAACGGGCTCTCAGGTGAGACCCACTACACCTGTTCACACCAGTAATAGGTCCATGGTTTATAACCAGTTTACCCATTATACCAGTTTATAACCAGTATACCCATTATACCAGTTTATAACCAGTATACCCATTAAACCAGTTTATAACCAGTTTACCCATTAAACCAGTTTATAACCAGTATACCCATTAAACCAGTTTATAACCAGTATACCCATTAAACCAGTTTATAACCAGTTTACCCATTAAACCAGTTTATATAACCAGTATACCCATTAAACCAGTTTATAACCAGTATACCCATTATACCAGTTTATAACCAGTTATACCCATTATACCAGTTTATAACCAGTATACCCATTATACCAGTTTATAACCAGTATACCCATTATACCAGTTTATAACCAGTTTACCCATTAAACCAGTTTATAACCAGTTATACCCATTAAACCAGTTTATAACCAGTATACCCATTATACCAGTTTATAACCAGTATACCCATTATACCAGTTTATAACCAGTATACCCATTATACCAGTTTATAACCAGTATACCCATTATACCAGTTTATAACCAGTATAACCCATTAAACCAGGTTATAACCAGTATACCCATTAAACCAGTTTATAACCAGTATACCCATTAAACCAGGTTATAACCAGTATATACCCATTATACCAGTTTATAACCAGTATACCCATTAAACCAGTTTATAACCAGTTTACCCATTAAACCAGTTTATAACCAGTATACCCATTAAACCAGTTTATAACCAGTATACCCATTATACCAGTTTATAACCAGTATACCCATTATACCAGTTTATAACCAGTATACCCATTATACCAGTTTATAACCAGTATACCCATTAAACCAGGTTATAACCAGTATACCCATTAAACCAGTTTATAACCAGTATACCCATTAAACCAGGTTTATAACCAGTATACCCATTTATACCAGTTTATAACCAGTATACCCATTAAACCAGTTTATAACCAGTTTACCCACATTAAACCAGTTTATAACCAGTTTAACCCATTAAACCAGTTTATAACCAGTATACCCATTAAACCAGGTTATAACCAGTATACCCATTATACCAGTTTATAACCAGTATACCCATTAAACCAGTTTATAACCAGTATACCCATTAAACCAGGTTATAACCAGTATACCCATTATACCAGTTTATAACCAGTATACCCATTATACCAGTTTATAACCAGTATACCCATTAAACCAGGTTATAACCAGTATACCCATTAAACCAGTTTATAACCAGTATACCCATTAAACCAGGTTATAACCAGTATACCCATTATACCAGTTTATAACCAGTATACCCATTATAACCAGTTTATAACCAGTATACCCATTAAACCAGTTTATAACCAGTATACCCATTAAACCAGGTTATAACCAGTATACCCATTATACCAGTTTATAACCAGTATACCCATTAAACCAGGTTATAACCAGTATACCCATTATACCAGTTTATAACCAGTATACCCATTAAACCAGTTTATAACCAGTTTACCCATTAAACCAGTTTATAACCAGTTTACCCATTAAACCAGTTTATAACCAGTATACCCATTAAACCAGGTTATAACCAGTATACCCATTATACCAGTTTATAACCAGTATACCCATTAAACCAGTTTATAACCAGTATACCCATTAAACCAGGTTATAACCAGTATACCCATTATACCAGTTTATAAACCAGTATACCCATTAAACCAGTTTATAACCAGTATACCCATTAAACCAGTTTATAATCAGCTCTCAGTCACTCGAATGTAATCGTTGATGATGGCGGACGTCACAGCAGCGTGCTCCTCAGGTGCTATAGCGTTTGCCAGAGTTCGTTTAAAACCTGAGGTATATAAGACTGTTGATGGTAAAACAATAGTGGAGGATGAGCTTTTACACTTCCTTGCCATAAAAATACGTACATTAAGTCAGGACGAGATTGTCCTGCTAGCTGCCAACAGCTTCGACTCAGAGTGGATTGAAAACTCAAAGAAAACGCTGTTTGAGCTCTGTCCTTCAACGCAGCGGAACATCTCGCATAAAGGTGCACAGAAAGATGTCAACAACATAAAGAGCTGCCTCAAGGTGCTGAACGAGTGTGGGGACAATGTTCCAAGATTTGTATCTCACTATTTGGATGAGTTGCCACCAGTGACTTTCACAAACATGGATGTGTGCGGCCTACTTCGAAAAGTGGAGCAGCTACACACCGAGGTCTCATCCGTGAAACACGCACTACATCTGCAGACTGAAATCAGCGAAGGGCTGCGCGCTGGAACGGCGGAAGTGAGCCGCCGGGTCGGTGCCCTGGAGAACTACGCTGACCACGGCTATGCCGGCCACATTGCATCGGTGAGGCGTGTGGACGCGCGTAATGCTAGCACCGCGGGACCCACTAGCGCAGCGGCTGCCAGCGAGGCTGACGGCTCGGCGGGGGGGACCGAAGCGCCAAGAGTTGAACACCGAGAAGGAGATTCACAGGGACTACCGCTTCAAACTGTGGAGACGGCTACACCTGCAGCTGCCTCGGGTGTAACGTTGCCTTCACCTGGGTCCCCAAAATGGAGCCAAGCAGTGAAACGAGGGCAACGGAAGCGCACAGAGACGGCCGATGCTAAACAGGGATTACGCACCGGTAAATCGACAACGGGGCAGAAGAAAGCTGGAAAAACTATTGTGGGCACTGGAGCGGCTGGAGGGATCAAAGTGGTAACAACGAAACTGGTGAGTGTTTTTGCTACTAAGTTCTCTCCAGAAATAGACGCTGAAACTCTCCGTGCTCATCTTGAGGAGAAACTCTCTCATGAGGTGTCATGTCAAAGAATTGTCACCATGAATAGCAGATACGCTTCATTCAAAATATCCGCTGAATGCAAGGATGTAGGTGACATGTATAACCCGGAGCTCTGGCCGGAGGGAGTGTATGTACGTCGCTTTTATGAACCTCGTAAAACCGGATTCATCGGAGCTAACGCTGACGGTTTATCAGCTGGGGTTTTAAACGTGCCCGCTACTGGCGTGACAGCCCAAGTCTGATGTTGCTATGGAGATAAGCGTCCTGTCTTACAACTGCCGTGGCCTGCGCTTGGGTCAGAGCGCAGGGGATAAAGCGCGCCGCATTGTTGTGGATCAGTTGTTGGAGCACTGTGACATTCTGTGCTTACAGGAAACTTTTCTAGCTAAGCAGGATCTTAAAGGGCTGAACTCTATTAATGCCAATTTCCATGGTGCGGGTGAGTCCACCACTGACCTCAGTGTGGGTATAAAAAGGGGCAGAATACCAGGAGGTGTGGCAATTCTGTGGCATAAGAAACTGGACTCAGTGGTGAATGTCATTAGGCTTGGTGTGGACTGGTGTATTGCTATACACGTGACACAGCTTGATAAGGAATTTGTAATTTTAAATATTTATACCCATATGAATGCCAGAATAATGAAGAAGACTATATGAATAAGATGGCTTTTATTAGTTCTTTCTTACTAAATGAGCAATTTACTAGTGTCTTTATTGTTGGGGATATGAATGCAGATATTTCAGACAGTAGATCAGTATTCGCTAACCACCTGAATCATCTCTGTAGAGATAATAATCTAATACTGTCCAGCAGGGAGCTGTTGCCATCTAACAGCTACACATATATAAGTGAGGCATGGCACACCACATCCTGGTTAGATCATTGTCTCTCAACAGCTGATGCTCATACTTCTTTGGCACATATGGAAGTTTTATATAACACATCTACCTCAGATCACATTCCTGTGAAGATGGTTATTAGATGGGATAATATACCTGACACTGTAAAATGTGCAAACAGTTTTATTCCAGATCATGTGGACTGGCCCTCTCTTTCAGAGGAAGACATTGCTTCCTATTTTACTCACACTGATCAACTGTTGAGCAACATATATCTGCCAAGAGCGGCACTCATCTGTAAAGATACTAACTGTTCTAACATTAATCATAAAACAGATATCTCTGCAATGTACATTGAGATTGTAACAGCTCTACTTAAAGCCAGTGTGCCTCTTCTTAAAACAAAAAAGAAGGGGGTAGCTAGACCTGGCTGGAACACGTATGTGGCTGAATTCTATACAGAAGCTTGTGAAGCTACTAAATCATGGGCAATGGCTGGTAAACCAAGACAGGGACCTATCTTTGAATACAAGAAGCATACAAACGCAAAATATAAATATGCTATACGTTTCATCAATAAAAACGAGCAAACTCTGAGAGCTGACTCCATGGCCAAGAAACTTTTAGATAAAAACAGCAAAGCTTTCTGGAAAGAGGTAAAGCGTGTTAATAATTGTAAACCATCCTTACCATCGACAGTAGATGGAGTCTCTGGTGCAAATGCAATTGCTGCACTCTGGCAACAGCATTATGCTAAATTATTTAATTGTGTCCCTACTGAATGCTATCAAGTAGATAATGTCGAAGGTGTGAGTACAATCAAGACCCATGAGGTGTATGAAGGTGTCAGAAACCTATCAGCCAATAAATCGACAGGTATGGATTCTATCTCTGCTGAACATCTGAAATTTGCCAGCTCTAGGTTAGCTCCTCTGCTTGCCCTATGCTTCACTGCCTTCATGGTCCATGGCTATCTTCCACACTCTATGATGACGGTACTGCTGGTCCCTGTTGTCAAGGATAAATCAGGAAAGGTATGCAGCTCAGACAATTATAGACCCATTGCTCTGGCTAGTGTTTTATCTAAAGTTGTTGAAAAGATTCTTCTTGAAAGAGTCCAAGCATTAATTGTTTCTGCAGAAAATCAATTTGGCTTTAAACCTAAGCATAGTACGGATATGTGTATCTATGTTTTAAAAGAATTGTTGAGCGACTACAAAAGAAAAAACTCTTCCATGTTCATGTGTTTTTTAGATGCTTCCAAGGCATTTGACCGCGTGAACCATGGGAAGTTATTTAAAAAATTGAGCGAAGCGGGCGTCCCAAAATACATAGTGAGAATCCTGTCTTATTGGTATGCTCACCAAACTATGCAGGTGAAATGGGATAATTGTGTATCTGCTCCCTTTCAGGTCAGTAATGGAGTCAGACAGGGGAGCATTTTATCTCCTATTTTATTTAATTTTTATATGAATAGTCTGTCAAAAGAGTTAAAAATGTGTAAAACCGGCTGTATGTTTGGTAGTACAGTGGTGAACCATCTCATGTACGCGGATGACTGTGTGCTACTTAGTCCAAGTTCAGCTGGTCTGCAGCAGCTCCTTGATGTATGTTCCTTGTATGGAGAGCAACATGACATCAAATATAATGATGTAAAGAGTGTTATTATGATCTCCAGAACAAATGAGGATAAACATATGGTTTTCCCTGACTTTAAGCTGTCGGGTCATGTTTTAAAAACCTGCAGTCAGGTGAAATATCTTGGTCATGTGATCACTGACACACTGAGTGACGATGAGGACATTCTGCGTCAGTCTCGCATGTTATATGTGCAAGCAAATGTATTGATACGGAAGTTTGGCTGCTGCTCTGATGATGTGAAGCTGACTCTATTTAAAGCTTATTGCACACCGTTATACACTGCACATCTGTGGTCAAATTATAAAAAAGCGAGCTTTCGGAGGTTGCAAGTGGCATACAATGACTCTCTGAGAATTTTGTTAAAACGGCCCAGATGGACCAGCGCCACCGAAATGTTTGTGACTGCTCGAGTTAACACTCTTCAATCTGTTTTAAGAAAAATCATGTTTAAGTTCATCTGCCGTTTGAATAACTCAGAAAATCTGATTGTTTTGGAACTGACGAACATTGCATTTAGTGCCACACGTTACACATCACTGCTCTGGAAACACTGGTATAAGTGTCTTTTAATAGGGGGTTGCTAGACAACCTTGCATATTGTTGTTGTTGTTGTTGTTGTCGTCGTCGCTGTTTGTATTGTTTTATGTTCTTTTGTATTATCTGGACCTAGAGTCTGTAATAAAGATTATCTATCTATCTTATCTATCTATAACCAGTTTACCCATTAAACCAGTTTATACCCAGTATACCCATTATACCAGTTTATAACCAGTATACCCATTAAACCAGTTTATAACCAGTATACCATTAAACCAGTTTATACCCAGTATACCCATTAAACCAGTTTATAACCAGTTTACCCATTAAACCAGTTTATAACCAGTTTACCCATTAAACCAGTTTATACCCAGTATACCCATTATACCAGTTTATAACCAGTATACCCATTAAACCAGTTTATACCCAGTATACCCATTAAACCAGGTTATAACCAGTATACCCATTAAACCAGGTTATAACCAGTATACCCATTACACCAGTATACCCATTAAACCAGTTTATAACCAGTATACCCATTAAACCAGGTTAGACCAGTATACCCATTAGTAAGTAAGTAAGTAAGTAAAATTTATTTATAAAAGCACATTTATAACAGTTTTCACTGACCAAAGTGCTGTACACAGTGCATTCAGTAGGCCAACATGGGCCAACATGAAAGTAAAATAACAACAACAACAATAGAAAAAATAAAGATAAAAAATACAAAATACATAACCCGGACTTCCACACACAAACATATACAGTAGTGTAAAAGTCAGATAGCTAATGGGGAGGGAAAGCCAGGGTGTACAGATGGGTTTTGAGCCTTGATTTAAAGGCAGTAATGGAGGGGGCATCACGTATGTCAGGTGGCAGTTGGTTCCACAAGCGTGGGGCAGCTACTGCAAAGGCCCGGTCACCTTTTTGTTTTAGTCTGGATCGGGGGATGTGGAGAAGACCCTTATTGGAGGATCTTAGGGTCCTAGGGGCTGAGTGGGGGTGTACAAGGTCCGCTATATAAGATGGGGCCTGACCATTGAGGGCTTTGAATACCATGAGAACTGTTTTGAAAATGATCCTTTGTTGTACAGGCAGCCAGTGAAGGGAAGCAAGAACGGGTGTGATGTGTTCCCACTTTTTTGACCCAGTCAACAGTCTTGCTGCTGCATTCTGGACTATTTGGAGGCGTGATATGAGGGACTGAGGGAGACCAAGGTAAAGGGAGTTACAGTAATCCAGCCGTGATGTAATGAAAGCATGGATAATTATTTCAAGGTTGTGATATGATAGGGAGTGCTTTATTTTAAAGATGGTTCTGAGCTGGTAGAAGCTGTTCTTCACTACGGATGAAATTTGCTTTTTAAAGCATAACTCAGAATCAAAAATGACGCCCAGATTTCTAGCGGATGGTTTGATGAATGGGGTTAGACTACCTAGGTCAGTGACGATGGGTTTTTTGAATTCGGAGGGACTAAAGATAATGACTTCTGTTTTGCTATTGTTAAGCTGGAGGAAATTATCCCCCATCCAGTCATTTATCTCCTTGAGACACTCTTGGAGCGTCTGAAGGCAGTCCCCGGATCTCAGAGGGAGATATAATTGTGAATCGTCGGCATAGAAGTGGAATGACAGGTTATATTTTCGGATTATATTCCCCAGTGGGAGCATATATAAACAAAACAGGATTGGACCCAGGATGGACCCCTGGGGGACCCCACAAGACAGAGGAGCAGAGGAGGAGGAGTGCTGACCTATGGACACTGAAAATGATCTATGGGAGAGGTAGGAGGAGAACCACTGCAGAGCTGAGCCCCTTATACCAACCCACTGATGGAGGCGGGCTAGAAGAGTGGGGTGGTCGACTGTATCGAAGGCAGCACTAAGGTCTAATAAGACTAAGATGGCGTTCTCACCTGTGTCTAGCGTGAGGAGTAAGTCATTAGACACTTTTAGCAAAGCCGTTTCAGTGCTGTGGCGTGCCTTAAAGCCAGACTGAAAGGGCTCCAAGACGTTGGCAGAGTTAAGAAATGGCAATACTTGAGAGAGGACTGCTTTTTCCAGAATTTTTGAAATGAATGGTAGTTTCGATATTGGACGGAAGTTATTTGGGCAATTAACATCCAGGTTATGTTTTTTAAGCAACGGCTGGACAACCGCGTGCTTGAAACATGAGGGAACAGTAGCAGAGACAAGGCATGTGTTTATAATGATCAGAATGCTTGAACCGATGGTTTCAATGGCGTCTTTGATGATCTGAGAGGGGATAGCGTCATTGGGGGATGTAGAGGGTTTCATGTGCTTGATAATATCTCTCAGATCTTCAAGGGTCACTGTTGAAAATTTTTCAAATATAGCTGTAACAGCTGGGGGACACGGTGAAGTGCTGGAAGCAGAGGGGGTAAAAGACAGTTTTATGTTTTTTATTTTATCAATAAAAAACTTTAAAAAAGTTTCACAAATGCCTGTGGATGACTCGACCTCTGGGGAGACTTTGGGGTTAATAATTGAGTTGATGGTACTAAAAAGGATTTTCGGTCTGTTGGAGTGTTTGTTAATAATATCTGAGAAATGTTTGGCTCTGGCTTTCTTAGCCGCTGTCTGGAAGGCTGCTAATGAATTTCTGAAAAAGTCAAGAGAGATGGTAAGTCTATCCTTGTTCCATTTCCGCTCAGCTTTACGACAAGCCTGCCTGAGAGAGCGGGTTGTGTCATCAGGCCAGGGTTGTGACTTAGGTTTGGGATGTCTGAGTTTAAGGGGAGCAATAGAATCTAAAATGTTAGAGCAAGATGAGTTAAATAGAGACACTAAGTCATCAATGCTGCAAGGAAGCTCATTTGCAGTAGAAATGGAGCTAGCCACATTATTACTCAGAAAACATTCAGAGAAATGACTAGCAGTGAAAGAGTTAATGTAACGAGACAAGCGACCTGGGGACTTAGCTACAGACAGAGGGTTTGGTAGATTAACATTAAACACAATGGGTTTATGGTCAGAGATGGACGCATCCTCAATAAGCACATTGTCAACAGAAAACCCATACGATAGAATTAAATCGAGGGTGTGACCAAGTATATGGGTAGGCTGATTAATGTGTTGCAACAGACCAAACGAATCAATGACATGACAAAATTCTTTAACCAGGGGTTTATCCGGACAACAAACATGGATATTGAAATCACCTAAAATCAACAAGCGATCATACGATGTGATAAAATCAGATAAAAAGTCTGTGAACTCTTTAATGAAGTATTTGTTTGGTTTAGGAGGCCTGTAAACCAAGGCGCACACTAAGGGGGTTGTAATGGATTCCACTTTTACGCACTGGATTTCGAAAGTGGAATAAGTCCCAACAGGTAGCGTCAGTAATTTAAAATTGTTCTTAAAAATCATTGTAATGCCGCCACCCCTTCCAGTGCTCCTAGGCGTGCTAATGAATGAGCAGTTAGTTGGACAAATTTCACCAAAAATTGATGACTCACCGGCTCCAGTGCTTATCCATGTCTCGGTTAAAAATAGTATATCCAGGTGTCGTTGAATGAAGAAGTCCTTCAGAATGAATGTTTTAGATGAAACAGACCTCGCGTTAAGCAGTGCCAGTTTTGCGGTGAGGTGTTCCGGGGTTATTGGACATCGGGTGTATTCTAATGGGCGAATGTTGTGGAAATTCACACCGCCGCCTCGGACCCGCAGTCTTGGAAGAGCCGGGCTGACGGTTGTCGGAGTCCGGCAGGGAGAGATGAGGAGGTGGCAGGAGTATCTCGGGTCCCACGATCGTCGTGCCAGGTGGAGGTCTGTGCGCACTGAATAGGAAGGCTGACAGTGCCATGGGCGCGCGGGGATAACACCAGCTTCACTCCTAATCCTCACTCGAATGCCGCCGCGTTTGCCTCTACCCCTGCGTCGCTTCTTGCGGCGGGAGACACAGCAAGGTAACCGGCGAACGTATTCCGCGCCAGGGTAGATAAACGCCGGGTGACATCTGTCGGAGGAGCCAAGGCATCCGCTGTTTTGGATCTCCAGTGACTCTCGGATATGCAGGAGCATATGGCGATCATATGTCCGTAAGGCGTCGGAACAATGCCACAGGAATAGCAGATAGAACACACATAGATATAAAAGGGATCTAACAGGTGGGAGCTGAACAGGTAAGAGCTGACGGCAGGCCGACAAACACACTGGCGCCATCTTGCTCCTTCCCTGCTGACGTCATTAAACCAGGTTATAACCAGTAAAACCCATTACACCAGTTTATAACCAGTATACCCATTACACCAGTATACCCATTATACCAGTTTATAACCAGTATACCCATTAAACCAGGTTAGACCAGTATACCCATTAAACCAGTTTATAACCAGTATACCCATTACACCAGTATACCCATTAAACCAGGTTATAACCAGTATACCCATTAAACCAGTTTATAACCAGTATACCCATTACACCAGTATACCCATTATACCAGTTTATAACCAGTATACCCATTAAACCAGGTTAGACCAGTATACCCATTAAACCAGGTTATAACCAGTATACCCATTAAACCAGGTTATAACCAGTATACCCATTACACCAGGTTATAACCAGTATACCCATTAAACCAGGTTATAACCAGTATACCCATTAAACCAGTTTATAACCAGTATACCCATTAAACTACAACCACAGCCAGTTCTAACAGCGTCCAATGCAGAAGTCACTAAATGTAGTTCACTGAGTGGCCACTAGGGGCAGGTTTCAAAACAGAGCGATCTCTCATTGACTCCCATGTTAAACGGGCCGTTTTCACAGCATCATTAAACCAGTTCATACCAGTGTACCCATTAACTAACCCTAACCCCATTATGAGCAATTCATAGCATGGTGTGGATAATACGGAGCGTGTCAGACAGAGGCTGAAACAGGAGATATGCAGAGTATCCAGTGACATCACTGAGTGACAGGCTGAACCAAACTGTTGATTGTTGATTGACAGATGTTCATATGGAGGACGAGGCTCCAGCACCACAGAGCCAGCCTACCCATCAGGGCTA
>JAOPFK010000072.1:5000-30000 GCA_026122265.1 Ammodytes dubius | reverse complement strand
TTTTTTGAGTGGGATAATCAGACTCTAGGATATGTTAATGATTTGCAATAAAACTGCTTTTGATACATGTTTAGTATTTGTGCAGTCACAGATGCAAATAAATAGTCACACTCAGTACCTTAGAGGACAAAAACGTCCTCTCCCTATACACTGCCATAAAAACAGTATACAGTAATATTTTTTTCTACTTTCTTTTTTACAAACCTTTTATCCCACTTGACCTCTTTACATACATATCAAATATTCATTCATTTGTAATTGCTTTTAACCCTTTACATGCAAGCTTATGTGATGACGTGAGCCATTTTTATTTAAAAAAAACACAATAACTGAAACATTTCTCATATAATAGATGCAAAGTGGATTTTTTTGAGTGGGATAATCAGACTCTAGGATGTGTTAATGATTTGCAATAAAACTGCTTTTGATACATGTTTAGTATTTGTGCAGTCACAGATGCAAATAAATACTCACGCTCATCCTCTCCCTATAAACTGCCCTAAAAACATTATACAGTAATATTTTTTTCTACTTTTTTTTTTGAAAACCTTTCAACCCACTTGACCTCTTTACATATATATCAAATATTAATTCATTGTCAGTTGCTTTTGACCTTTTCATTCCAGTTTCTTTGATGATGTCAACAAAGTACTAAAGTAACAAAGTGAACCTGCGCAGCCACCTGAAAACCCACAAATTGCACCTTACAGCTGCACACATATGCATGCGCACAAAGAACACACACACATACACACACAGTAATTTCACAACACACACACAGACACAACCCTAAGGTATCCATATGGATCCACACTTTCCATTAATTTCTCATATTTATTATGTTTAGGCCTGCAACTCTAAAAAATTACAAAAAAGTACAAAAATGGTTTTAGGGAGCATATTTGATCCTCAAAAAAACCAGGAAGAAATAAATGATTGAGCTAGATAGTGCTAAAAAAAGTAATTTTGGTGTCTTAAGTGTTGGATTATTGCCTAATATCATCAAATTTACATGTGTTTGTCATCATGGCTATGGTTTGAGAAAATAAAGTTTAAATTGGGCCATTTTTTCCATACACGTTTGAGTTTGTAAAGTTTGGCTGTGTGTACACAAACACACACACTATATTTTCTCAATACACACATATGCACCACACACTAGCATCCCTACCAACACACTCACACCATTTAGGTTGAATTTTTTTTTCTATTGCACTGTGGGGGGCAGGACCGACAACCTGGAAAATTGCTTGTAATTCAACCCTATGCCAAATATAGGGAAATGGTTCAAAATTGTGAAGGTGTTGAAAATGATAAATTTTGATGCTTTATGTTGAGGATGAAAGCATAAAATCATTGAAAAAAATATTTTATGCTGTAATGACAGCAGGATCAAATTGCTAAAAAAAGGCCATTTTGAATGGGAGTCAATAGGGGACAAAAACGTCCTTAAGGAGCTGAGTGTAACAAAAAAGTGTACAGCCTTTATAATAGATGGTACAAAGTTGCTGAGTAGAAATTCACAAAATATTTGAAGAAAAAAAAATCCCTGGCCAAAAATATTTCAGTTAACATAAGCACAGCCAAAGTTATACACAAAAAAGAGCGTAAAAAAAGTGCGAAAGGACAAAAACGTCCCCAAGAGCACCTAAGGGTTAATGAATCAGGTCAAAGGTTTATACTAGTGAGCCACTGTGAAGACTCATTCTACTTCCTGTGTTTTATTGTTTGATGTTGATGTTTGTGGTTTTCAAAATAAAGTTAAAGTTTCTCACCGTCTCAGAGAATTAACTTTTACTTTGAAACGAGCCTTATTCAGTTTGAATCATAGAAACATGGGCTGCGTTCTGAATCTCATACTTCCTACTACATAGTTTGGTAGAAAAAAGATTTAGGATGTCCCCATTCTTGTGGCCAGATTTAGGATGGTTAGAAGTACCCGGATGTCCTACTTCATCCGGCCAAGATTGTTAGTGTTGAAAACTGCATCCTATTTGGGCGATTCTGACCCACAATCCAGTGTGCACGTGAAGTGACGTCACATCGACGAAGCCTCCATATGAAAACAAACGGGGATGAGACAGATATAAAAGCAAGAGGCAAGATCAAGGAGCCATGTTAGGATGAAATAAGAGAGTTAAAGTATGTCCCAATTGTATGCCTACTACATCCTAACTAGATTATTTTTATCGTCGGATGTAGTATGTAGAATAGAAAAAAGAAAGAGGAGGAGATTCGGAACGCAACATAGAGCAGGATTTAAAGGTGGAGGCTGCAATTCAGGTAGGGCTGGCCCGAATTATTCGAATATTCGTTCGGAAAATTAGTATTCGGAGCTTAAATTAGTATTCGGAGCTTCTTTTTTTTTTTTTTTTTTTATATATATATATATATTTTTTTTTTTCAACATTATTTTTTGCAAGAAGCTAGTACTGCAATATAATGTCATTAAATAATTTTATATTTGGATATAAAAGTTAGTAATATTGTAGTAGTAGTAGTAGTAGTAGTATTGCTCATTTAGGAGGATATTACATCACTAAGTGTCATAGCGCATCCATTACTTCACCTCCGAGCACGTAAATCTTCAACAAAATATGCAGATACTGTCAAAATCGGTTCCAGGGAGTATATAGGGATTATTAACGTTTAAAAAAAAAGAAAAAAATTAATTTTTTTTTTTTATGTTGTTTTTGATGGTGTATTTTTCTGGAACGAATATTCGAATATTCGCTCGGAAAAACCAACGAATATTCGAAGCCTGAAAAATGGCATTCGGGCCAGATCTAAATTCCGGAGACAAATCTGAAATGTCCTTGGTCATCAAATGTTGGGAAACGAATGAATTCCTTTTAAATTACCCAAAATGCACCAGAACAGATGTCATAGGGGAAAGAAAGTGAACTTCTAAATCAACAGAAAGACTTTGAAAAAGTTTTATTGTAAAAAAAACCAACAACATATTTTTACAGAAATCTTAAATAAAGTGGAATCTTCATATTTACATTGTGACCTTTAATGACCCTTTCAAAATAAAAGCCTTGTTTCTGCTGCCCTCCTCTGATTGGTTGGTCAGAGCTGTGCTTCTCTCTCATTGGCTGCTGAGGGCTCGGGGGGCGTGGCCTCGTCCTCGCTGCTCGTGTGACGCGCCGCCGTGCGAAACAAACGCATCAGGTCACGAAACCTGCGGGAAACCTGAGAGAGAAAGGGGAGGAGTTAGAAGCTTAGCCAATCACAGCAGACCTGAGGGAGAAAGGGGAGGAGTTACAGTCTGATGCTCCTATCACAGCAGACCTCACAGAAAGGGGAGGGGTTAGAATCTAATGCTCCTATCACAGCAGACCTCACAGAAAGGGGAGGGGTTAGAATCTAATGCTCCTATCACAGCAGACCTCACAGAAAGGGGAGGGGTTAGAATCTAATGCTCCTATCACAGCAGACATGAGGAGAGAAGGGGGAGAATGTTTCAACTACAGAGTTTATCAATACCATAGACCAGGGGTGACCAACCAGTCAGAGACAAAGAGCCACATTTTTTACTGTGTTACTGCAAAGAGCCACATCATACACACGGGTACACACAGTGGCGATTCCAGGAAATTTTGACTGGGTGGTGCCAAGGTGGGCCACAGAGTTAGAGTGGGGTGGCCATCGCACCCCTGAATGAATAGCATGTGATATGCTGTACAACCAATTCAAAGATGATTTATAATCCCAAATGCCCAAATCATGTTAGTATCCATTGTAATGTTTGTCAGAAAAATAAACCCCTGAAGGGGGGTCTGAGGGTATCCCCCCCAGAAGATTTTTTTGTGTTTTTAACATGTAATCTAAGCATTCTGGTGCATTCTGGTGAAGATAATAAAGGAAAAAGTCAATATTTATTTCAGCTCAGATGAATAGTAAAATTAGCAAGACAACATAACTTGCTAGCAGCCAGATGCCTAACAACTGGACAGAGGGATGACCACTAGCTTCTAACCAAATATCTTGCTAAAAAATAAAACCTTTATTTATGAATGTCTGCCCTTGCTAAGAACATGTTACACTCGCTAACTACAAACTTTAATTTTTTTATTCAGATTTCAAAAATCTGCTGGGACACGTGCCTATACACATGCATGGGTGGCACGCATGTCACAAGCACACTTATGCTGTTTTCAAGACCTTTGCTGACCAGAGACCAGGGCCGTATTCACAAAACATTTTATCTTAGCGCTAAGAGTACTCCTAAGGAGCACTAAAAGTTCTTAGTAAGGAGTAATTTCTTAAAACCTATTCACAAAGCTGATAAGACCAACTTTTACTAAGGAGTGGGAGGAACTCCTAAGCTAAGACTAGAGGGCGGTGTTGACCCTGTTGCTATGGATGATGTCATGTTCATACCTTCTATGCCCACAGTGATTGGCTGAGAGGGAATGAGAGCTAAGAGTGAATTTATGATAGAAACACTGTGGGAGATATCCATATCGTGTCGCTGTATTAAAGTAAAGAGTTTTTATATACAATTAATGACAAGTGACACTGATTTAACATGAAACCAAGATACTGCAGGGTTTCCCACACATTCGTTCAAAATTAACCTACAAAAGCGCCACATAGGTCTATTCATTTAAAATTGTACAATGATTTGAATCGTAAAAAATATCCTCATTGAACAGCTGCACGCCATGCACTCTCACTGTATTTCTCTCAACGGCGGACTATGCAGCAATAGTCAGACAGCGACAAACCAGGAAATTCACAATTAAGAAACAGCCGGCGAAATCGTAAAGTGCACGCGGAAGGAAAAAGGCGAGACGCGCAACTATACAGTAGCGGACCTGTGGAACGGAGGAGATGCTGCGAAGCGCCACATATAGGCCTACCCTAGTAACAAATTAAACCCAAACGTGACACCAACAGTAACTTTCAGCGCATCGTAAACCCAAAGCAACTGCAGGAAAAGGAACGTAATAATTATTTTTTTATATAAATGTAATAAATATAAATGTGTCTATCATTTCTAAATATAGCTTTACTAAGATCATTAAACCCTTACAGCTATTAAGGTACCTTTTGTAAAGCTCACTAGCATTAAATCTCTCCAAAACACCATCAAATGGTTGTCTGTGAATTACTCTTAGTGACTTAGGAGTCCTCTCGAGGACTCCTAGCTTTTCATAGATTTAGGAGCTAGTTTTAGCGCTAAAATGCTTTGTGAATTACACTTATCTTAAAAAGTTAGGAGTCTTAAAATTAGGAGTGAAACGCCCCTTATTTTTGAGAGTTACTCCTAAATCAGGACCTTAGGACCTACTCTTAGCCTTAAAATGTTTTGTGAATACGGCCCCAGTTCTAGTGGCCACAGTCCTACCATTTATTTAGTAATTGAAAATTGAAAACTGATCTCATATCAGTGGATTGGAGTGTTTGTGTGATGAACTTGGCAACTACCTATCAAAAAAAGTGGGGGGGGGCGTTTTTATTTTCGCGGGGAGCTTGCACATGCATGCACAAGCATTATTTATTAAAAAAAACAAAAAAAACAAAAAAACAGGGGGCCCCACACTAGGACTTGAAACGGGCCCCCAGATCGTTAAGGCCGCCCCTGTGATAATGACAGGACTGGACTAAAGACGACAGGGCAGTCATTTTCAACAATGAACATTGTGTGCACTGCCTCACACACAAACTCTCAGTTCAACCAAGTCCACAAACAAAAATATAACAATTTAAAATAGCGTTTTTCTCTTACTATGCATGTTGCTTTGTGGGACTTACTTTTAGCATGGACAGAGCTGAAGTGGCGCTGAAGATTTGAAGCCTTGAAATGCGCAAATGACACCTGGCATATAAGGCAGAATGGCTTGGCATAACGTTCAACAAAAAATATAAACTCTGCCACTCTGTTTCGGAGCGAACTTGACACAAATAGTTTACTCACGGAAAACCTCCCTCCAAGCTGAGCGGGCAGTTTTATGTTGCGTCCGCACCAAACGTTTGCGAACGTTATGTTGCGTCCTCAATTAAACATTTGCGAACAGGCATACACATAGGGCCTACACATTAATAAAATAAAAAATGAAATAATAGACAACATGTAAAACGAACGTAAGAGCCGCATGAATTGTTTGCGATCATGCACACACATAGGCCCACACAAAAAAAAAAAGTATATAAAAAAAAAAAAAAAAAAAAAATTATAATCACATAATTTGATATGAACTGAAGAGCCGCACGAAGCTGGGCAAAGAGCCGCATGCGGCTCGCGAGCCGCGGGTTGGCCACCCCTGCCATAGACAGACAGACACAGGCAGGCAGACACAGACAGGCAGACAGACAGACAGAGGGACAGACAGACAGACACAGACAGGCAGACACAGGCAGGCAGGCAGACAGACAGAGGGACAGACAGACAGACACAGACAGGCAGACAGACAAACTTTTTTAAAGCCACTTCAAATTAAACAGTAATGAAGGATATCATTTGAAAAGGTCCATTTAATAGAAAACATGTAAACTCACATTGATACACTAACAACAGCTACCTAACGACCCCCCCCCAAATATACACTGTAACAACAGCTACCTAACGACCCCCCCCCCAAATATACACTGTAACAACAGCTACCTAACGACCCCCTCCCCAAATATACACTGTAACAACAGCTACCTAACGACCCCCTCCCCAAATATACACTGTAACAACAGCTACCTAACGACCCCCCCCCAAATATACACTGTAACAACAGCTACCTAACGACCCCCCCCCAAATATACACTGTAACAACAGCTACCTAACGACCCCCCCCCCAAATATACACTGTAACAACAGCTACCTAACGACCCCCCCCCAAATATACACTGTAACAACAGCTACCTAACGACCCCTCACCAAATATTATAAGGACAATCAAAAAATGTTAGACCTTAGTAAAGGAAGTTCAAAAGGGCTTATCTTGAGAATATTAAATAAAGTGTTTTTTGTAAATGCTTTAAAGCCCCGCAGTTATCCTGTGGACCAATCAGAGACCTCGCCAGAGATAGATAGATAGATAGATAGATAGATAGATAGATAGATAGATAGATGGATAGATGGATAGATGGATAGATGGATAGATGGATAGATGGATAGATGGATAGATGGATAGATAGATAGATAGATAGATAGATAGATAGATGGATAGATGGATAGATGGATAGATGGATAGATGGATAGATGGATAGATGGATAGATGGATAGATGGATAGATGGATAGATAGATAGATAGATAGATAGATAGATAGATAGATAGATAGATGGATAGATGGATAGATGGATAGATGGATAGATGGATAGATGGATAGATGGATAGATGGATGGACGGATGGACGGATGGACGGATGGACGGATAGACAGATAGACAGATAGATAGATAGATAGATAGATAGATAGATAGATAGATAGATAGATAGATAGATAGATAGATAGATAGATAGTGGACCAATCAGAGAGCAGTTATCCTGTGGACCAATCAGAGCGCTCACCTCGCCGGGCGTCTTGTTGCCGAGCAGGTTAGAGACGGACTGGAACGTCTTCTGATTGGCTCCCTCCTGCTGACACGTCGTCAGAATCACTCGGTCCGCCTCTCTGCAACACAGAGAATAACGTGAGACCTGTCTGTCTGTCTGTCTGTCTGTCTGTCTGTCTGTCTGCCTGTCTGTCTGTCTGTCTGTCTGTCTGCTAGTGGACCCTCCCCACTGTCTGTCTGTCTGTCTGTCAGTCTGTCTGTCTGCTACCGGACCCTGTCTGTCTGTCTGTCTGTCTGTCTGTCTGTCTGTCTGTCTGTCTGTCTGTCTGTCTGTCTGTCTGTCTGTCTGCCTGTTAGTGGACCCCCCCCACTGTCTGTCTGTCTGTCTGTCTGTCTGTGTCCTTCCACTAACAGACGGCTGATTGTTACATACCTGGTCCAGAGGACGACTCTCTCTCCACTGGCGCTGAGAGAAATGTTCTTAGCACAGACGGGGGGGTCAGAGGGGGGAGGGGGGCTGGGCCGGGGGGAAGAGGGGTGAGGGCTCAGGTTTAAGCCTTCAGAGGAGGGGTGAGGGCTAAGGGTTAGGGGGTTGGTGGGGGTGAGAGGGTTAGGGCTAAGGGTTAGGGGGTTGGTGGGGGTGAGAGGGCTTTCTTTAGAGCTAGGATCTAAGATGGAGGGAGGTTGTAATGAGTGAGGGCTAGGACTGAGGGATAGAGGGTTGGAGGGGGTAGGGGGGTCAGGGCTAAGCTTAGGGTTTAGGGGGCTTGAATTGGGGTTAGGGTTTAATATGCCCGGGGAGAGGAAGGAGTAGATTCTGGTTTAGGGTCTAGTGGGTCAGGGTTAGGGGGGACAGGGTTAGGGGGGTTAGGGGGGCCAGGGTTAGAGGGGCCAGGGTTAGGGGGGCCAGGGTTAGAGGGGCCAGGGTTAGAGGAGCCAGGGTTAGGGGGGCCAGGGTTAGGGGGGTTAGGGGAGTTAGAGGGGCCAGGGTTAGGGGGCCAGGGTTAGAGGGGCCAGGGTTAGGGGGGTTAGAGGGGCCAGGGTTAGAGGGGCCAGGGTTAGAGGGGCCAGGGTTAGAGGGGCCAGGGTTAGGGGGGTTAGAGGGGCCAGGGTTAGGGGGGCCAGGGTTAGGGGGGTTAGGGGGGCCAGGGTTAGAGGGGTTAGAGGGGCCAGGGTTAGGGGGAGCAGGGTTAGGGGGGCCAGGGTTAGGGGGGCCAGGGTTAGGGGGGCCAGGGTTAGAGGGGCCAGGGTTAGAGGGGCCAGGGTTAGAGGGGTTAGAGGGGCCAGGGTTAGGGGGGCCAGGGTTAGGGGGGCCAGGGTTAGGGGGGCCAGGGTTAGGGGGGCCAGGGTTAGAGGGGCCAGGGTTAGAGGGGCCAGGGTTAGGGGGGCCAGGGTTAGGGGGTTAGGGGGGTTAGGGTTAGAGGGGCCAGGGTTAGGGGGTTAGGGTTAGAGGGGCCAGGGTTCGGGTAAAGGGGGTCTGAGGAAGTGGAGGTGATAGGATTAGGGCTTTCTTTAGAGCTAGGGTTTAAGATGGACGGAGGTTGTAATGAGCTAGGGCAAGTGTTTAAGGAGGTAGGGTTTAAGAGGTTTGAGATAGTGGCTGTCTGTAAGGGGCTAGAGTTAAGGTTAGGACTTAGGGAGCGAGGGTTAGGGTTTAAGAGGCTAGGAGATAAGACAGTAGGGCTAGGACTTAGGGAGCTAGTCGGGACAGAGACAGATGGGTTAGGGGTTAGGGAGCTAGAAGTTAGGAGGTTAGGAGGAGTTAAGGAGCTAGGAGGTAGGAGGTTAGGGTTAGGGGTTAGGGAGCTAGGAGTTAGCACTGTAGGGTTAGGGTTCAAGTGGCTAGGAGTTAGGGAACTAGGAGTTAGGAGGCTAGGAGGGTTTAAGGAATCCAAGATGGCGGCTGTCTGTATTGTCTCCTCGTCTTCCTCATCATCTTCATCGTCCATCAGCTCCTCCTCTTCCTCCTCGTCGTCTTTCTCATCCGTCAGAGGAAACGAGATCTCCCAGGGTGCATTGCTGCTGCCTGGAAGCAGAGAGAGAGAGAGAGAACACACACACACACACACACACACACACACACACACACACACACACACACACACACACACACACACACACACACAGAGACATAGGGTTAACATGGGGAGAGAGAGACAGAGAGAGAGGGGGGAGAGAGAGACACACACAGAGAGAGAGAGACAGAGAGAGACATAGGGTTAACATGGGGAGAGAGAGAGAGAGAGGGGGAGAGAGAGAGACACACAGAGAAAGAGAGAAGGAGACAGACAGACACACACACACACACACAGAGAGACACACACAGAGAGAGACATAGGGTTAACATGGGGAGAGAGAGAGAGACAGAGCGAGAGACAGAGCGAGAGAGAGACAGAGAGAGAGAGACAGACAGACAGAGAGACACACACACACAGTCAATAACAAACCTACAGCTACACACAAACATTGGCCTTTGCACACCGGGCAGATTATTATCTCGCCAGTTAATAAGAATTATCGAACGTATAGAGTCAATACAATCTTCCATATCAGAGACGTTATTTTGCTTCTAAATGAATTTGATTTTTATAAGACGTCGCCTCTGATAGTGAGACGCATCAAAATTCACATTCCAAATTATTCTAATGTTTGTGTTGCTGGACAGACAGACAGACAGACAGACAGACAGACAGACAGACAGACAGACAGACAGACAGACAGACAGACAGACAGTACTGGCCTGGAGGGGGACAGACGGACAGACAGACAGGCAGGCAGGCAGACAGACAGACAGACAGACAGACAGACAGACAGACAGGCAGGCAGGCAGACAGACAGGCAGGCAGGCAGGCAGGCAGACAGACAGACAGACAGACAGACAGACAGACAGACAGACAGACAGACAGACAGACAGACAGACAGACAGACAGACCTGGGGGGGGACTGTCCTTGTCCTCAGGGTGGGAGGGGCTGGTGAACAGAGGGTCCAGGTGCTTCAGGGCTGCAGAGACCGAGGGCTGGAGAGAGAAACAGGTAATCTCTTTACACAAGGTTTAGGTCTGTAGAGAACAGGTAATCTCTTTAGACAAGGTTTAGGTCTGTAGAGAACAGGTAATCTCTTTAGACAAGGTTTAGGTCTGTAGAGAACAGGTAATCTCTTTAGAGGTTTAGGTCTTTAGAGAACAGGTAATCTCTTTAGACAAGGTTTAGGTCTTTAGAGAACAGGTAATCTCTTTAGAGGTTTAGGTCTGTAGAGAACAGGTAATCTCTTTAGAGGTTTAGGTCTGTAGAGAACAGGTAATCTCTTTAGACAAGGTTTAGGTCTGTAGAGAACAGGTAATCTCTTTAGAGGTTTAGGTCTGTAGAGAACAGGTAATCTCTTTAGACAAGGTTTAGGTCTGTAGAGAACAGGTAATCTCTTTAGACAAGGTTTAGGTCTGTAGAGAACAGGTAATCTCTTTAGAGGTTTAGGTCTGTAGAGAACAGGTAATCTCTTTAGAGGTTTAGGTCTGTAGAGAACAGGTAATCTCTTTAGACAAGGTTTAGGTCTGTAGAGAACAGGTAATCTCTTTAGAGGTTTAGGTCTGTAGAGAACAGGTAATCTCTTTAGACAAGGTTTAGGTCTGTAGAGAACAGGTAATCTCTTTAGACAAGGTTTAGGTCTGTAGAGAACAGGTAATCTCTTTAGAGGTTTAGGTCTTTAGAGAACAGGTAATCTCTTTAGAGGTTTAGGTCTTTAGAGAACAGGTAATCTCTTTAGACAAGGTTTAGGTCTGTAGAGAACAGGTAATCTCTTTAGAGGTTTAGGTCTTTAGAGAACAGGTAATCTCTTTACACAAGGTTTAGGTCTGTAGAGAACAGGTAATCTCTTTACACAAGGTTTAGGTCTGTAGAGAACAGGTAATCTCTTTAGACAAGGTTTAGGTCTGTAGAGAACAGGTAATCTCTTTACACAAGGTTTAGGTCTGTAGAGAACAGGTAATCTCTTTACACAAGGTTTAGGTCTGTAGAGAACAGGTAATCTCTTTAGAGGTTTAGGTCTGTAGAGAACAGGTAATCTCTTTACACAAGGTTTAGGTCTGTAGAGAACAGGTAATCTCTTTAGACAAGGTTTAGGTCTGTAGAGAACAGGTAATCTCTTTAGAGGTTTAGGTCTTTAGAGAACAGGTAATCTCTTTAGAGGTTTAGGTCTTTAGAGAACAGGTAATCTCTTTAGACAAGGTTTAGGTCTGTAGAGAACAGGTAATCTCTTTAGAGGTTTAGGTCTGTAGAGAACAGGTAATCTCTTTAGAGGTTTAGGTCTGTAGAGAACAGGTAATCTCTTTAGAGGTTTAGGTCTGTAGAGAACAGGTAATCTCTTTAGACAAGGTTTAGGTCTGTAGAGAACAGGTAATCTCTTTAGAGGTTTAGGTCTGTAGAGAACAGGTAATCTCTTTAGACAAGGTTTAGGTCTGTAGAGAACAGATCTCTTTAGGTTTATTCATTTAGCTCAACTCACACACAGGGACATTCAGAGAGCTTTACAGGTAGTGGAGATACCAACAGTCATTATATTGTTTCACTTGCTCTTAAAGCTGGGGTATGGGATTTCTGATTGGTCAAAGTTAACATGAGCTGTACACTTTGACCAATCAGAGCGAGGCTCCGATTCTCTGTTCTTATTGGCTGTTGGGACTGTCCATTCACTTTGGCACCGACGTTGTTGGTGTAGAGCGTGTCAGGGAGGGACCATAGGGGAGGGACCAAAGAGAACAAGTGGAGCGGTTGAGGTATTTGGATTCAAATCTCTATCCCAACTGCCATTTTCTCCCCAAATCCTCCACCCCAGCTTTAAGATACTTGTCTGGAAAGTGTCTTTGAATACCTTGAAAAGCGCTTTATAAAATAAATGTATTTTTATAATTATTGACCCTTTAGCCAAGGCAAGTTATTTCTATAGGACAACCCAGACACAAGGACATTCAGAGAGCTTTGCAGGTGGTGGAGAGATACCAACATTTTTTTTTATTATTTTTTTTCCCTTAAAAAGGGTCTCATATATGTCCATATTTCTGCATATCTTGGACCAAGTAGTCTAGTGCCGCCATCTTGAAAGTGTCATAGTTGGAATGTCATCAGGTGCATTGTTTAGAATTTAGAATTGTTCTTGTCCTTGAAGGCCACTGTAGCTTCTGTTATTATTCAAAAGGGGTGGGGTTACCCAGGGAGTGTTGCATTCTAGAACGTTGTAGATGATGTCATATTACACACTGCACCTTTAATACACTTGTCATTTGTTCATGTGCGTAGGCTTTATCGCTACACCTGTCTCAGAGGCCATTCAGAGAGCTTCACAGGTAGTGGGAGATACCAACTGTGGCTGTGTGTGTGACTAACCCTTTTCTAGTTTCTAGTTTTTTTGTGTGAAAATTAAGACCTTCAAAAATTCATGATTTGGAATGTGGCCATTTTAGAAGATGGGACAAAAAAATAAAGAATAATTTGGTCTGGTTACTAGACACTAAGATACAAGTAAACAAAGTTAGACACCTGAGAACACACACACACACACACACACACCTTGTTGCCGTGGCAGCATCTCTTCCGGCGGTGTGGGCGGAGACAGGGCCAGTCTTTATCTGACCAATCACAGCCCTGGAGACACAGTGACATCATGAGTCAGACACACGGTAGTATCTATCTATCCATCCATCCATCTATCTATCCTATTATAATATAATACTTACTACTGAAGCGATGCACTGTGCGTGCGGCTAAATATTTTTTATATACAGTCAATGAGCTAGATAATATTGGCACTGCACATCCCCCCCCACCCCACCCCCCCCCCCCCCCACCACACACCACACACACACACACCTACCTACACCCCACCCCCCCCACACACACACACACACACCTACCTACACCCCCCCCCCCACACACACACCCCCCCCCCCCACACACACACACACACCCCCCCCCCACACCCCCCCCCCACACACACACACCCCCCCCCCCCCCCCCCCACACACACGCCCCCCCCCCACACACACCACCCCCCCCACACACACACACACACCCCCCCCACACACACACACACCCCTCCCCCCACACCCCCCCCCCCCCCCCCCCCACACCCCCTCTCTCACCTTGTAGTTCCGGTCCATCTTCCTCCTCTGTCTCTGCTGCTGGCTCCTGATTGGCTTGTTGGATCTTAAGCCCCTCCTCTTCCTCCTCTAGCTCCGGAAGCGTCACTTCCTCAAACCCCTGGCTGGCTCCTCCCCCTAACCCCGTCACCATGGCCACAGGCTCCTCCCCCCCGCCCTCCTCCGGCCAATGGGCTTCCTCGAACTGAGCGGGGCGGGCGGCGGGGGGGCGCAGCTCGTCAAAGAAAACCCAAAACTCGGCCTGGAGGTGTGTGTGTCCCTTTAAGAGAGTGGACATCTGGGATTTAAGCTGGAGGGAGGAATACAAGAGGTTAGGATGGATGGGTGTCTGTCTGTCTGTCTGTCTGTCTGTCTGTCTGTCTGTCTGTCTGTCTGTCTGTCTGTCTGTCTGTCTGTCTCTCTCCCTGTCTGTCTCTCTGTCTCCCTGTCTGTCTGTCTCACCTCGTAACACCCTCTGCGCTCAGGTCTGGTCCGGTCTGCAGAGCTTTGATGATCTTCTGGTAGTGAGACGGGTTGTCTCCAAAGCTGATCTCCAGCTGACGAAGGAACCGCCGGCTACGCTCGAACGCCTGCTGCTCCTCAAACTAGAGAGAGAGACGGGCAGAGAGAGAGACGGGCAGAGAGAGAGACAGGCAGAGAGAGAGACGGGCAGAGAGAGAGAGAGAGACAGGCAGAGAGCGAGAGAGAGAGAGAGAGAGAGAGAGAGAGAGAGAGACAGACAGACAGACAGACAGACACACACAAAAGCATGCATGCACACAGACAGACAGACAGACACACACACACACACACAGAGACACATGGTGAGGAAAATTCAGTTAGAACTAATCCAAAACAAAGCGTGAGCCCCCGTCTACACACAGAGCATCTGGAAAGTGTTTCTATGAAACACTGTAATGTTAATCTAGCAGCGTGGCCAGCTGAGTGAAGCCTGTACCCCTGCCTGGCGCTCCGCTCGGTGGCGTCTGTGTTTTTGGGCATGGCCGGTCCGGCGGGCCTGAGTGGGGCTGTACGGGCCGCCCCTCCGGGGGATTCGGCTGTGGTTGCTCCTCGTGGCAGCGGAGCATTTGGCTATTTCCCTATTCTATACTATCTATTCTCTATCTATGGCCCCGGTCCTCCTCGGGACTAGTGCCGCACTGGGGCGTGCTCTCTGGGGGCGGGGTGCTGGGGGGCAGGCTCTGGGTCTGGGGGGCTGGCGCCGATTGTGTGTCGATGGGGAACGGTAGAGCGTAATCAATGTAATTTAATGTTAACTGTGTTCATATTGTTTAACATTGTTATAGCGTTATTATTATCAGCCTGAGGAGCTGCCTCGGTCTCAGTTTGTCTGGGCCTGAGTACCGGCTGTCCTCCCACTAAAAATTGTCCTGCCGATGCTAATTGCATAACTGATACCATTTCTCTGACATTTGTTCTCTTCTGTCTATCTTCCATGATTGGCTGAGCGTTGCCCCGGGGGTTCTCTCCCTCCGTCTACCAAGCACTCTCCATGCTACTCGACTGGTTCTCTCCCTCCGTCTACCAAGCACTCTCCATGCTACTCGACTGGTTCTCTCCCTCCGTCTACCAAGAACTCTCCATGCTACTCGACTGGTTCTCTCCCTCCGTCTACCAAGCACTCTCCATGCTGCTCGCCTGGTTCTCCCCCCGTCTACCAAGCACTCTCCATGCTACTCGACTGGTTCTCTCCCTCCGTCTACCAAGCACCTCTCCATGCTACTCGACTGGTTCTCTCCCTCCGCTACCAAGCACTCTCCATGCTACTCGCCTGGTTCTCTCCCTCCGTCTACCAAGCACTCTCCATGCTACTCGCCTGACTCCGAGTTCTGTGTGGAATCAGCTGTCCTAGGAACGGATGCCGTCCGCCTGCTATTGCCTCACATCAGCACTGATTCACCGTCCATCAGGATAGTACTCTTTCTAATCGCTTGCTTTAAATACATTTTTGCTTTGCTCACTGGTTGCCTGTCTGTCCTCTTCCAGTTTTCCCTGGTCGTGACGAGACGGTGTGGATCTGGTCCCCCCTCCGGTTTCATCTGAGAATGGACCATCAACGCGAATGATGTGCAGTGGTTAAGGGCGCCACCTGGAGACGTGGGATGTAATCCCGGCGCTGGAAACCTTAGTTTTCCCTGGTGGAGACGAGACGGTGTGGATCCTCTGGCTGCATCTGAAGTCTTCCTGCATCCACGCTATTCACACTTTACTTTAGTATTACCATGTAATCACCTGGTCAATGATCAAATTCCTTCGTGATTTTTCTCTACTTATGAGATCTATTGCAGTATGTCCGTCCTGGGAGAGGGATCCCTTACTCTGTCGACTCTCCCTGAGATTTCTTCAAACATTTTTTTTAATCCCGGTAAAGGGTTTTTTACTGGGAGTTTTTTTCTCAGCCGAGCTAAGGGTGTAAGGGCAGGTGGGGGTGGGGAGTAGATAGATAGGATAGATAGATAGATAGATAGATAGATAAGATAGATAGATAATAGATAGATAGATAGATAGATAGATAGATAGATAGATAGATAGATAGATAGATAGATAGATAGATAGATAGATAGATAGATAGATAGATAGATAGATAGATAGATAGATAGATAGATAGATAGATAGATAGATAGATAGATAGATAGATAGATAGATAGATAGATAGATAGATAGATAGATAGATAGATAGATAGATTTAGATAGATAATAGATAGATAGATAGATAGATAGATAGATAGATAGATAGATAGATAGATAGATAGATAGATAGATAGATAGATAGATAGAATAGATAGATAGATAGATAGATAGATAGATAGATAGATAGATAGACAGATAGATAGATAGATAGATAGACAGACAGACAGACAGACAGACAGACAGACAGACAGCCTGTCTCACCAGTCCACACTGCAGCGCCTGCTCTGGATGAAGGAAAGCAGCAAAGTCTCGCAGCAGGTCTGTCTGATCTCCCAGAATGCATTGCAGCCTCCTGAAGAGCGAGGTCACTTCCTGGTCCTCCCCGGCGCTCTCAAACTGAGTCAGCAGAGAAACAAACTGCTCCACCTGCTCAGGTACGTCCTGCAACGCCTCACGCACCTGGAGAGAGACATAAAGACATCATAAGATTGCTGTTTAACCCCTTCATTTTAAGGCCAATTCAAATTTAGACATAATTAGTTATGTAATGTATTGTATAGCCAGAGCCGGCCCGAGGCATAAGCGACCGCCCCTGAAGGCTTGGGCCGGCCCTGTGTAAAGCCAGAGAGCTTTAAGCTACACATTTTAACCTATTCATCTGCAGTGTCTATACTTTGTGTGTCTGTCTCTCTCTCTGTCTGTCTGTCTCCCACCCTCTCTGTCTGTCTGTCTGTCTGCCTCCCTCCCTCCCTCCCTCCCTCCCTCCCTCCTTCCCTCCCTCCCTCCCTCTCTCCCTCCCTGTTTCCCTCCCTCCCTCCCTCCCTCCCTGCCTCCCTCCCTCTCTGTCTCCCTCCCTCCCTGTCTCCCTCCCTCCCTCCCTCCCTCCCTCCCTCCCTGTGCGTGCCTGTCTCTCCCTCCCTGTCTCACCCTGGTCAGATAGCCCTGAGCGAAGGCCAGGTCCTTGCTCTCCTGGTGTGGATCGTGGTCCAGGATGTTTTCATCGAACAGCAGCAGCAGCTTAGCAGAGTCTTTACTGTGAGTCTGTCTGTCTGTCTGCCTGCCTGTCTGTCTGCTGCGCCTGAGACCACGAGGGTTAGACGGGCCTGGGGGGTACACACACACACACACACACACACAGAGAGACACGTTAACACACACACACATACACACAGACACACACACACACACACACAGAGAGAGACACGTTAACACACACACAGACACACACACACACACACACACACAGATGTTAACACACCATCAAACAATACTTTGTATAAATCCTTGCCATTTTCAACGTAATATATAAACAAGGAAAAAATTAGTGGTCCCAAAGTGGAGCCCTAAGGGACTCCAAATTTGATGGGATGACTTGTAGAAATGTAATTCGTTCTCACACACACACACACACACACACACACAGACAGACAGACAGACAGACAGACAGACACACACACACACAGACAGACAGACAGACAGACAGACAGACAGACAGACAGACAGACAGACAGACAGACAGACAGACAGACAGACAGACAGACAGACAGACAGACAGACAGACAGACACACAGACACACAGACACACAGACACACAGACACACACACAGTAACCCTCACCTCTGCGTCGGCCCCTGCCTGCCCCGCGAGCTGTTCGTTCTCCCAGCAGCCTCTCTGTCTCTCTGTCCTCTGATTGGTCGGTGCCCTCTGTTAGCCCCTCCCCTTTGGGCTCCTCCTCCTCCTCCTCTTCCTCCTGAGACGTCTCCGAGTCTGCGTCAGTGTGTAGCCGCTCAGCCGCTAGCCACGTTAGCTGCTTCATCGTTTCCCTGGTTAGAGAAGAAGTAGGTGATATTTGTTTGTTAATCTCTCTATATTCATACAGCAATCACTTAAACAGTATGCACAGTTTATAACACAGGTATCTATCTATCTATCTATCTATCTATCTATCTATCTATCTATCTATCTATCTATCTATCTTAAACAGTATGCACAGTTCATAACACAGGTCTCCCAGTCATTCGGCTTTGCAGTAATTGCCAGTAAAATTTCGAGTATCCCGCTGGTTTTTATCCAATCAGGAGACAGAGCGCTATAAAGAGGCGGGGTCTCTGTTTCCCGTGAACGATGACTCGCTGCTCTCCATCGCGGCACTATCTGATGAAGACTGTGAAGATTATTTTATCAATGCAGTGTTTGAACTAGTTGTGATATTTCCACGAGTCCTTAGTAAACTAAACTTATAAACTAAACTCACTGTAACTCTGGAACTGACAGCACGGATTCTTCAGAGGCAGATGACATCACTTCCTCCTCGTCTTCATCCTAAGAGGGGGGGGGGGGCAGAGGGGGAGGAGGGGAGAGGGGGGGGGGGCAGAGGGGGGGGGGCAGAGGGGGAGGAGGGAGGAGAGGGGGGGGGGCAGAGGGGGAGGAGGGGAGAGGGGGGGGCAGAGAGGGGGGGGGAGAGGGGGGGGGGGCAGAGGGGGAGGAGGGGGAGAGGGGGGAGAGAGGGGGGGGGGCAGAGGGGGAGGAGGGGGGAGGGGGGGGGGGGGGCAGAGGGGGAGGGGGGGGGGGGGGCAGAGGGGGGAGGGGGCAGAGGGGGGAGGGGGGGCAGAGGGGGAGGGGGGGGGGGGCAGAGGGGGGGAGGGGGCAGAGGGGGAGGGGGGGGGGGCAGAGGGGGGCAGAGGGGGGAGGGGAGGAGAGGGGGGGGGGGGCAGAGGGGGAGGGGAGGGAGGGGGGGGGGGGGGGGGGCCAGAGGGGGCAGAGGGGAAGAGGGGAGAGGGGGGGGGGGGGGGGTCAGAGGGGCAAAGGGTTATATCTTGATTAGGGCTGTCAAATGATTTAAAAAAAAAAAATCAGTACAGACAGGTAGTGGATCATGAGGAGATATTCACTGATTTTTCTCCAGAATCACTGACTCCACCTTTAAATCTGGGGTGGAGGATTTGGGGAGAAAATAAATGGCAGTTGGGATAGAGATTTGAATTCAAATATCTCAACCGCTCCACTTGTTCTCTTTGGTCCCTCCCCTATGGTCCCTCCCTGACACGCTATCTACACCAACAAAGTCGTGCCAAAGTGAATGGACAGTCCCAACAGCCAATAAGAACAGAGAATCGGAGCCTCGCTCTGATTGGTCAAAGTGTACCGCTCATGTTAACTTTGACCAATCAGAAATCACATACCCCAGCTTTAAGACACAGTGATTATATTTATAAACATCTCCCTCACACATGGTTCAAACCGTCCAGACATTAATGAGAGAGACAGGGAGAGAGACAGACAGGGAGAGAGAGAGACAGGGAGAGAGAGAGACAGGCAGGGAGAGAGACAGACAGGGAGAGAGACAGGCAGGGAGAGAGACAGGGAGAGAGAGAGACAGGCAGGGAGAGAGAGAGACAGACAGGGAGAGAGACAGGCAGGGAGAGAGAGAGACAGGGAGAGAGAGAGACAGACAGGGAGAGAGAGAGACAGACAGGGAGAGAGACAGGCAGGGAGAGAGAGAGACAGGGAGAGAGAGAGACAGGCAGGGAGAGAGAGAGACAGACAGGGAGAGAGACAGGCAGGGAGAGAGAGAGACAGGGGAGAGAGAGAGACAGACAGGGAGAGAGAGAGACAGACAGGGAGAGAGACAGGCAGGGAGAGAGAGAGACAGGGAGAGAGAGAGACAGGCAGGGAGAGAGAGAGACAGGGAGAGAGAGAGACAGGGAGAGAGAGAGACAGGGAGAGAGAGAGACAGGCAGAGAGAGAGAGAGACAGACAGACAGGGAGAGAGACAGACAGGCAGAGAGAGAGACAGGCAGGGAGAGAGACAGGCAGGGAGAGAGACAGACAGGGAGAGAGAGAGACAGGGAGAGAGACAGACAGGGAGAGAGACAGACAGGGAGAGAGAGAGACAGGCAGAGAGAGAGACAGGCAGAGAGAGAGACAGGGAGAGAGACAGGGAGAGAGACAGACAGGAGAGAGAGAGAGACAGGCAGGGAGAGAGACAGACAGGGAGAGAGAGAGACAGGCAGGGAGAGAGACAGGCAGGGAGAGAGACAGGGAGAGAGAGAGACAGGCAGGGAGAGAGAGAGACAGGGAGAGAGACAGGCAGGGAGCGAGAGAGACAGGGAGAGAGAGAGAGACAGGGAGAGAGAGAGACAGGCAGGGAGAGAGAGAGACAGGCAGGGAGAGAGAGAGAGGCAGGGAGAGAGACAGACAGGCAGGGAGAGAGAGAGACAGGCAGGGAGAGGACAGGGAGAGAGACAGACAGGGAGAGAGAGAGACAGGGAGAGAGAGAGACAGGCAGAGAGAGAGACAGGCAGGGAGAGAGACAGACAGGGAGAGAGAGAGACAGACAGGGAGAGAGAGAGACAGGCAGGGAGAGAGACAGACAGGGAGAGAGACAGGGAGAGAGAGAGACAGACAGGGAGAGAGAGAGAGAGACAGGCAGAGAGAGAGACAGGCAGAGAGAGAGACAGGGAGAGAGACAGGGAGAGAGACAGACAGGGAGAGAGAGAGACAGGCAGAGAGAGAGACAGGCAGAGAGAGAGACAGGCAGAGAGACAGGCAGGGAGAGAGACAGACAGGGAGAGAGACAGGGAGAGAGAGAGACAGACAGGGAGAGAGAGAGACAGGCAGGGAGAGAGACAGACAGGGAGAGAGAGAGACAGACAGGGAGAGGGAGAGACAGGGAGAGAGAGAGACAGACAGGGAGAGGGAGAGACAGGGAGAGAGAGAGACAGACAGGGAGAGAGAGACATTAATGTACATTAGACAGTTAGTTAGCTAGTTTAGACAGTTCATCTCACCTCGACTTCATCCTGAGTGAGGTCATCAAAGTCTTCCTCCTCGTCATCGTCTCCGGGGCGATCCTGCTCTTCCTCTTTATCTCTCTCTGCTCCGTTCTCTCCATTCTGTCTTTCACTGTTCCCATCGTTCTCTCCATCATTCTGTCCATCATTCTCTCCATCATTCTGTCCATCAGTCTCTCCACTGTCTGTGGGCCTTTCTTCTGCCCCCTGCCCCCCTCCCCCTCCCCCCTCTGAACCCCCCACTCTCCCCCCTCCCCTCCAGAATCCCCCCCACTCACACACGCCACGCCAGGCACTGTGCACTGCTCTGTTTCATCTATATCTGTCTTATCTATATCTATGTCTTCACTGGAGGACATTGGGCTTAATGTGCACGGTGAATCTGAGCTACTGTCTTCTTCTCCTCCGGGCCTATTCTCTCCATCCTGCCCCCTTCCCCCTCCCCCTCCCCCCTCTGAATCCCCCCACTCACACACACCACACCAGGCACTGTGCACTGCTCTGTTTGATCTGTATCTATATCTTCTGTTTCATCTGTCTTATCTATATCTATGTCTCCACTGGAGGACATTGGGCTCAACGTACACGGTGAATCTGAGCTGCTGTCTTCTTCCTGTTGGGGGCGTGTCCTCCTTTGCTGCTCTGTTCTGATTGGTCCAGGCTGCTGGGAGGTGGGAGGAGTCTGAGGCGTCATCACCATCTGGACCAGGAAGTAGCCGGGCTTCACCGCGGAGGAGGAGGAGCAAGGCATTGTGGGAGTTGTAGTCGTGTCAGGGACTGGGCAGATTTCTTCTTGTTGTTGTCGAGGAATGCTCTGATTGCTGACTGTTTGTCTGTCTGCCTGTGTGTGTGCTGTCTGTCTGTCTGTCTGTCTGTCTGCCTGTCTGTCTGCCTGTCTGTCTGCCTGTGTGTGTGCTGGCTGTCTGTCTGCCTGTCTGTCTGCCTGTGTGTGTGCTGCCTGTCTGTCTGCCTGTCTGTCTGCCTGTCTGTCTGCCTGTGTGTGTGCCTGTGTGTGTGCTGGGGCCTTGGCGAGGGGCAGCAGTGATGCATTGTGGGACAGGCTGAATATTCGTGGCTGTGTGTGTGAGTGTGTGTGTGAGCGACTGACCCAGCGCGGGTGCAGCCTGAGCCCACAGCCGGGGGGGAGGGAGGGGGGGAAGGCGCCCGAAGGCAGGCGGGTCCTCTGGATCAACTCCTGACTGTTCTATACAGGGGGGGGGAGAGAGGGACGGGGTTAGATTAGATTACTGTGTGTGTGTGTGAGAGAGTGGTGAGTGAGTGAGTGAGTGAGTGAGTGAGTGAGTGAGTGAGTGAGTGAGTGAGTGAGTGAGTGTGTGAGTGAGTGAGTGAGTGAGAGTGCATGCTGACTGTTACACATGCTATAAGAGAGAGATAAACACTGAACTGGTTGTTTGGTTTAACAAATGCAAACAAGACAGAAGTGATAGTGTGTAGTTTGGTCTGGCTGTGTGTGTGTGTGTGTGTGTGTGTGTGTGTGTGTGTGTTGTGTGTGTATGTATGTCTCTCTGTGTCTCTGTGTGTGTGTCTCTCTCTCTCTCTCTCTCTTACCCTGAGCCAGTTGGGCATGTGTGTGTCTCTCTCTCTCTCTCTCTCTCTCTCTCTCTCTCTGTGTCTCTGTGTCTCTCTCTCTCTCTCTCTCTCTCTCTCTCTCTCTCTCTGTCTCTCTCTCTCTCTCTCACCCTGAGCCAGTTGGGCATGCAGTTCCCCTCTCTGTCCACAGGAGGGCGCTGGTCTCCTGGCTTCACGCTGCTGCAGGCCAGAGGGAGGGGGGGCACCAGGCCATGGGTCATGAAGGCCTGAGACAACACAGACAGACAGACAGACAGACAGAGTTATATGCTTTATAGGCTTTTTAATCATGACTGCTGATTTTATTTTATTACTGCACATTGCTCATTTGCACATCATAGTACTGTTATATTGTTATTTATTCCCTTTTTTAACCTTCTATTTTTACTATGGTAGTGGACCACACTCCCCCTGTGACTATGCTTGTTTTATGTTGTTACTGTATTCCTGTGTTGTATGTTGTACAGACTGTGGTGGCAAACCAGTTTCCCCATTGGGGATCAATAAAGTAAATCCTATCCTATCCTATGTCCCAGTTTACAGAAGCTAAACTGGCCCCTTTGTTTACCTGTTTATAGAAGCTAGGCTGTGTATTAACAGGGTTAGAACACTGCAGCAGGCCACGGGCAGGAGGGGCCATGGGAACCGTTCTAGATCAGTAATTAGGAAGCTGATAAACTCATTATGGTTATATGTCCCTGTTTACAGAAGCTAGGCTGATAAACTCATTCTGGTTAAATATCCCTGTCTACAGAACCTAGGCTGATAAAGTCATTATGGTTATATGTCCCTGTTTACAGAACCTAGGCTGATAAAGTCATTATGGTTATATATCCCTGTTTACTGAACCTAGGCTGATAAAGTCATTATGGTTATATGTCCCTGTTTACTGAACCTAGGCTGATAAACTCATTATGGTTATATGTCCCTGTTTACAGAACCTAGGCTGATAAACTCATTCTGGTTAAATAACTTCGGGAGACGGGTGAGATCAAATAACTCTTTCTTCTTCTTCTCTTTCAAACGAGTAAATAAAGTGTTTGACGGTTTATTTTCATTGTGTCTAAATATTACTTTGCTGTAACTGCCCACTTGCTTCATCATTTCATTTTATTGTTTATTATAAACATTTTCAATTCAATTCAACAGTGTGACCTCACAGTGATGTCACAGTGGTTGCGTTCCGAATCTCCTCCTCTTTCTTTTTTCTATTCTACATACTACATCCGACGATAAAAATAAGGATGCAGTAAGCATACTATTGGGACATACTTTTCTCTCTTATTTCATCCTAACATTGCACCTTGATCTTGCCTCTTGCTTTTATATCCGTCGCATCCCCGTTTGTTTTCATATGGAGGCTTCGTCGATGTGACGTCACTTCACGTCCGCACTGGATTGTGGGTCAGAATCGCCCAAATAGGATGCACTTTTCAACACTAACAATCTTGGCCGCATGAAGTAGGACATCCGGGTACTTCTAACCATCCTAACTCTGGCCACAAGAATGGGGACATCCTAAATCTTCTTTCTACCAAACTATATAGTAGAAAGTATGAGATTCGGAACGCAACCAGTGTGACCTCATAGTGACCTCACAGTGACCTCACAGTGATGTCACCTTGATGATGCTGTTGCTAGGCGCGCGGGCCCCGCTCATCTCCCTGATGTGTTTCCTGAAGTTCCATCTGGATTTCCTGATCAGATACGAGCTGATCAGCTGGTCGGAGTCTGGGGCCTCAGAGAAGTGCTTCAGGGCCAGCACCAATAACCTGGAGGGAGAGACAGGTTAGTGTCTGTCTGTCTGTCTGTCTGTCTGTCTGTCTGTCTGCCTGTCTGGAGCCTCTGACGGCCCCCACACACAATCCTGCGTCTACCTCTGGAGCGCGTCGCCTTACCTTACTGCTGCGTCTCTCGGACTTTTCTCGGCCACACATGCAACGTCTCAGCAGCTGCTGCTGCTGCAGCGCTGCTTCTAAAAGCCCTATCTTTCTACATAGAGTTTTCATAGATAATTCCCATTAAAAATGAAGTTCTTTCATGTCATCTATGATGCATATGATTTATATTGAGTCTAATATTGAGTCTGGACAGTAATCCGTGCGCCCCATTGCCATTTTTTTAATTTTTTTTGCCATATTTGCGCTTGTTGGAAGTTTTATTTTGAAGGGGACACACCAGGAAATGGTGAAACTACAGCGAAAGCTTCCAGTATGAAGTCAATATGACTCTCAGCAGAGTATTTCAAAAATCACTTTACTGATTTATACGGGAGAGAGAGAGGGGTGTGTGGTCGGGGAAGAAGAAGGCCGTAGACACAGATAGAGCAACGGAAAGCTGTTGC
>JAOPFK010000071.1:0-88580 GCA_026122265.1 Ammodytes dubius | reverse complement strand
CTACGACCGTCCTGCCCTAATAGACTGCGTCCCAGTCTGACAAGGAGGCGTCTGTCTCTGCAACCTCACACCGGGAGATTCCTCCCTAAGGGCGACCCTGCAATCAGGGATGCCCTCTCTCTCCAGGGTCTGAGGGCCCGAAGGCACTGCCCAGACACCCTGACCATCTTGCGTCTCTGCCACTTGGGGTCCAAGTGGAGACCATTCGCCCAGATCTGAAGAGAACTCACCTTGAGGAGGCCTAGTCGGACCCTCCTGGATGCCGAGGTCAGCATACTTATCAGTCAAAGGAAGAGGCTGTATTCCAGCAGCCTCCCCTGCATGAAGTGCTGTAGTAGCTGCCGAATGGTAGCTACGCGCTCTGGAGAAAGGCAGGCTCGTATGGCCGCCGAGTCGAGCACCAGCCCCAAATAAATCACAACCCAACACATGGTGTAAGGTTGCCCTTTGTAAGATTGATCGTAAGGCCAAGCCTGTTCCCGGCTGGCTAAGGAGCGTGGCTGTGTCCCTGACCGCCTGCTCCTGAGTTGGGCGGAATGATCAACCAGTAGTCTAGGTATGGCAGTACACCATACCGCTGAGCTGTAATGGCGACAGGGATGCTGCCACACACTGTTTAATATACGCAGAGCCAGGGACGGCCCAACGGAAGAACCCTGAAATGCACCTTGCCCAGAAATGCAAAGGGGAGGACCACCTGTGGCATTGGGCAGTAGGGACCTGAAAGTAGCATCCTTCAGGGCTATTGACACAACCTGCAACACGCAGCATGTGGAAAGGAAGAACCGTGAGGCACTGATTCCGCCCTCTTAGTCCAGAATGGGACGAACCCGCCCCACTTCCTTGGTACCTGAAATTAGGCTGAGTAGAACCTACAGAGCATCGAGTAGCACCCCCAGGGACTCTGGGGGAGGGCGGAGGCTGGACGCCGACTTCCTGGCGCCTGAAAAGCCGACCGTAGCGCGGTGTTACGGCGCTGTTCAGAATGTGCTGAGAAGCACTGGCCCCTTGATTGCCCACCTGGACATTGTTGAAGATATTGGCACGGGGTACCACAGAGGTTCCCGGCCTGGAATCAGGCAGAGGCGCACGTCGCAGCGTGCCACTACTGTCTAGCCTGGTCAACCTGAACACTTCGCACCGGGGCCTGAAGCGTGCGGCCTGGGATCACTGGAAGAGAACGGAGGGTCTGTCGACACACCTCCGACTGGGACGCACAGTTGGCATCAACCTGCCTAGCTCCCTAAGACATAATGCAAAGTCTGCAGTGAAGCATCACTGAGGGTCCGTGCTGAGTGACCAGCACCTGACCCCTGTATGGTTTGCGACCGAGCCAGGACTGTGTGAGAAAGCAAATCCCCAAGACGTCCCACACGGGCAGCAATGTCGTAACTCCTAGTTAGGAGGTCGTATGTAATCTGGCACTGGGGCCGAGGGCAGCGCACATCGGTTCTCAGAGCCTCGTCTGGGGAGACAACCAGGGATGCTATAGCAGGCTCAATCGGAGCTAACCAGTCCAAGCCCTAACTATCAGCATTGTGCATGGCTGCCAGAGCTCTGCTGTCACTAGTGTGATGAAAGAGCCCTTAAATCTGGAAAGCCTCTACGGAGCTCTGCTTTCGAAGTGAGGCTCAGAGGGAGGCCCAGAGAAAACGGAGTATTGAGGGCCCGCCGAAAAAAGGCATTCACAGGTGCAGATGAAACCAGAGCTTCATCTAGCCCAATACTTGGCAAGTCACAGACGGACACTGACCCTCTAGCCGAGCTGCCCACCTGTATAACATTACAGGAAGCAGCTGTGGACAGCATGTCATCCCCTGAGTAGGAAGGATGCACAGCCGCAAGGCTACTCACTGCAGCTGGTACCCTGAGCTGGTTGGAGGCAAGTAGGAGAGTTTCTACCTAGCAAGCCTCAGTGCCTGAGGCATGAAACTACGGTTCATGCATGGTTTATCTGACAGTGCTTCCCTCAGGTGCTCACCCCGAGACCTGCAGGGCACTTGTCATGGCCATTCTCCACCGTAGGGAGGCCATGAAGGCATCACAATTATGGTTGTTTAGTATGTCAGCAATTTAGCAGGCTAGGCTAAATGAATTAGTAGCCTGCTCAACCGAGCTTCAGGCGCAAGCACCAGAGCAACGGAGCGACACCCCTAAAAGTAACAGTGACGGCGACTTTAGGAGGCCTAAGCTGCTCATTGTCGAGCCAATTAAAATATGCATCTGTTAAAGGTATGCAACCGGGCTTCAGGCGAGAGCAACCGAGCCACGGTGCGACACCGCTAGAATAAAACAGTGGCGGTGTAAAACTATGCTGCCCACTGGCGAGCATAATTACAGTAGGCTTTAGGCAATCGAGCTTTAGGCGAGAGCCCCCGAGCAATAATGCGACCTGTTGTGTAAAACTATGCTGCCCACTGGCGAGCATAATTACAGTAGGCTTTAGGCAATCGAGCTTTAGGCGAGAGCACCCAAGCAACAATGCAACCTGTTGAGACAATTAAAATATGCATCCGATTAAGGTATGCAACCGGGCTTCAGGCGAGAGCAACCAAGCCACGGTGCGACACCGCTAGAATAATACAGTGGCGGTGTAAAACTATGCCGCCCACTGGCGAGCATAATTACAGTAGGCTTTAGGCAATCGAGCTTTAGGCGAGAGCCCCCGAGCAACAATGCGACCTGTTGTGTAAAACTATGCTGCCCACTGGCGAGCATAATTACAGTAGGCTTTAGGCAATCGAGCTTTAGGCGAGAGCCCCCGAGCAATAATGCGACCTGTTGTGTAAAACTATGCTGCCCACTGGCGAGCATAATTACAGTAGGCTTTAGGCAATCGAGCTTTAGGCGAGAGCACCCAAGCAACAATGCAACCTGTTGAGACAATTAAAATATGCATCCGATTAAGGTATGCAACCGGGCTTCAGGCGAGAGCAACCAAGCCACGGTGCGACACCGCTAGAATAATACAGTGGCGGTGTAAAACTATGCCGCCCACTGGCGAGCATAATTACAGTAGGCTTTAGGCAATCGAGCTTTAGGCGAGAGCCCCCGAGCAACAATGCGACCTGTTGTGTAAAACTATGCTGCCCACTGGCGAGCATAATTACAGTAGGCTTTAGGCAATCGAGCTTTAGGCGAGAGCACCCAAGCAACAATGCAACCTGTTGAGACAATTAAAATATGCATCCGATTAAGGTATGCAACCGGGCTTCAGGCGAGAGCAACCAAGCCACGGTGCGACACCGCTAGAATAATACAGTGGCGGTGTAAAACTATGCCGCCCACTGGCGGGCAAATACAGTAGTCTGTGCTGACACGACAACGGTGTGACAGCCAAAATAACACAGTGAAGGTGACCCTTGGAAACCCAAGACGCTCACTGGCTAGTAGCAACTAACGTATGCAACCGGGCTTCAGGCGAGAACAACCGAGCCACGGTGCGACACCGCTAGAATAATACAGTGGCGGTGTAAACAGGCCCCCAGGATGCTGCCTTCTCCGAGCAGCCAGCATGGACTAGTGGCCAACCCATTAGTACTGCATGCTGTGAATGGGAGCTCATTTTCCTGAAAACCCTTATGGCAGATTTTCCCGTCCACACCAATACAAGCGGCGAACAAGATTGTGTCGCCGCAAAAATCCTCTGGATATCATCAAGCGTTTTATTAGCCCAACGGCTTTTAACGGCTTTCAGTTTGTTTTCGAGGGAGGAGGAGCATGGTGCCAGGGCTCTCATGAAAGCAATATGGCAGCTTCCTTGTTGCTTCTCTGCGCCAATGAGAAGCTTTCATAGGAATGAATGGGCGCCATTTTTCAATACGGTGTCCATTTCTTTATATGTCCATGGGTGTAAAACTATGCTGCCCACTGGCGAGCATAATTACAGTAGGCTAGGCAATCGAGCTTTAGGCGAGAGCACCCAAGCAACAATGCAACCTGTTGAGACAATTAAATATGCATCCGATTAAGGTATGCAACCGGGCTTCAGGCGAGAGCACCCGAGCCATGGTGCGACACCGCTAGAATAAAACAGTGGCGGTGTAAAACTATGCCGCCCACTGGCGAGCATAATTACAGTAGGCTAGGCGATCGAGCTTTAGGCGAGAGAACCCAAGCAACAATGCAACCCCCTAAATAACACAGTTCAATTGAATTCAGCTTATTTAAGAAGGGGACAGTGTCAAATTAATAAAACACATGATCATACATGGGTTAAAAAGATAGAATTAGCCAAATGCTATTCTGTAGTAGTCCCCTGGCAGTGTCAGCGGCTCTAGGTAACCCCAGCCGCCCACTGGAGAGCAAATCAACGAAGGCTAGGCAATCGAGCCTCAGGCGAGCACACCCAGGCAACAATGCGCCTTAAATAACTCAGTGACAGCAACACTTGGGTCCCAAGACGTTCACTGGCGCAACTAAAGTAGCCTATGCAACCAGGCTAAGGCGCGAGCTACCGTGCAACGGTGCGACACGGCTATAATAATACAGCGGTGTGAAACTAAGCTGCCAACTGGCGACACACTACAGCAGCCTACACACGTGCAACAGTGTGACACGGCTAAAATAACACGGTGAAGGCGATTTAGGAAACTAATTAGCCCACCGGCGAGCAATACAGCAGCATACAGTGTATACAACAGCATACTAGTGTGTGGCACGGCTCACCCACTGGTAAGCAAATAAAGTAAGCTATGCAACGCAAGGCTTGGGTGAGAGCACACGACTGGTGCGAACAGCTCAAATACAATAGTGAAAGCGACTTCAGACCCGAAGCCGCCCACTTGACGAGCAAAGTAAGTAGCCTCTCGCTCTAGGCGATGCTACAAAATACTGTGGCGGCGGCCTGGACTCTCCCCAAGCCGCTCGCTGTCGATTAAATCGAAGTAAGCAACCGGTCGGGGCGATCTCTCTACGTAGCACCCGAGCACAGTCAACAATGCTAGAAAAACAATACATTCGAGCATACCGGGCTTAGCGGTTTTTATCTTTAAGTTCATATTCCCTTTGAGACTAGGGTGACCAGATCACAATTCACCAGATGTGGGACAAAGACTACGTTTGTGCGGGACAAAGTACCGTTTTCTTTTAGCAAAATAAACCCGTGTCACCACCGGTAATGCCAGAGACACGGCTTTCTATATAAAAAAACACTATATTTAGATCAGCGCGCAGCAGTGAAGTTAGCTACTGTTAAACAAATAGAGCATTAAGGCTGCGGCTTCACATTAAAAGCATTTCACTGGCTTCACATTACCATTTCACTTGACAAAAGTGAGTTGGCTTTTATTTTGAAGTAACAGGAAGGTAAACGCTGAAGCAGGCAGCACCTTCACAGAGCCCACTGAGCCCAGCAACCCCGGCAGCGCGATACACACAAACGGAGACACACACACACCCACACAGAAACTGAGACTGCTGTCTCCTCACAGCTATCGGATAAATGCCAGATTATAAAACACGCATTCAAAAAGGGGGGCTCACTGTCAATAACAATGCGGGACAACGTCTCAATTTGCGGGACGTGTGAAAAGTAATGGAAATGCGTCATCTGGTCACCCTATTTGAGACACCAACAAAGCTTGACTGACATCGTTCACTGCCAGAAACTGTGCTATAATTGTTTAAAGAAAATAATCGATAATTTAAAAGTTTTGAATTTGCGAAATTGATCCTCAACTCAACACCAATTGTTTTTTTTATTTGAAATGAGTCGTGAGGCTTCAAATCTGGGAGAAACGCAACACTGGCATTTCCCCCACAATGACCCCCTGTCAACTGCAGGGCAATGCTAGTTTTAATCTTTGTGAAATGGTGAGCCCACAAGGCCAAATTAATCATTGTACACTCAACACGTCAGGTCACAGGATGACAGGAGAGCTGGCACGGGAAAGTATGGGCAGAAAGGGGCTAAAGTCAGCCTGGGAAATCAAGTATGGACTCAGTGAAGGTCAGAGCCATAGTCAGGTGTATGTTCGCTAGCTGTCAAACAGAAAACACCACAAAAAGACCCAAGTAGTATGAAAAAATTCACTAACATGTAGAAATGAGATAACATACTTTACATACATAAAAACATAGCAGGAATAGAATTCAGATTATGTTAGGGAACAATTACTTTAATAAGGTGGGGGAACGTTCGAAGGTTTGTCTATACTAAACAAAAATAAAAGGAAGGTATAGGACACATCCCAGTGAGAGGTGCCAGCCGATGTAGTGCTTTATACAGAGGGCCAAGGTATGTTTTTAAGTCTCTTTTTCAATATGCAAACTTTTATACCTCAACCAACACATGTCATGTACGTTATTGAGAATTGTTGTGCAAACTAAAAGATAAAGTTACATAGGTAGGGGAGACCAGGGGCCTCATTTATATGTCGATAGTTAGCCTGCTGCTATCGGTGTATGAATGTGTGTGTAAATGGTAACGTGGGAAAGGAAAACAGGTCTCCCTTGTAAAAGAGTCTCCGGTCTCAATGGGATTTACCTGTATAAGTAAAGGTTAAAAAAATTAAATAACGGTGTGCATAGAAACCATCCTAAAACATTGCGTCCGCACAAAGCCAAAAATGTGCTGCGCAAAAAAAAAATCAGATTTATAAAACTGGCGCACACCAGCACACAATCTTCCCTGCGGTGAATTGTGCGCAGACGATCTCCACCCTGTGTCCTCCCACTTCACCTCCCAGTTTCATCCCACAATCTACTATAAATGGCGAATGCTAAAATAGCTCCTGAATATGGTGACGCTCTTAATAAGCACGGAATTTTGACTGACATGAGGAAAAAAGGGAGGCAACGGGCCGCAAAGAAAGCGACTGGGAAGGAAGAAAGCCTGTGACGTGCATGTGCTGCAGTAACTGGCACACAAACACACGCGCGCACTGATCACATATGATTGGCACATTCGTTATAGTCTTTGTAAAGCAGTTTCGCCCAACTTTGTACTGTATGCAATATCACGTATTAGCGAACCTGTAGGATTATATGTAGGCCTATATAAAATGTGTTGTGAGAAGTGAAATAATGCATTAGCCTGTAGTCCATTCCAAAGCATTGTTTATCTCCCGTGAGATCCACACATTTCCAACAACGTCAGATAATAGTTTAATCTTCCAGGGTGAATTGTTATGGGAAAGAGATGCATGTAATGATTTGCTAAATTCATAACATGATTTTATCTAACGAAATATATAGTTCTAATTAATATCTGTTGGGCTTAACTTTGTACAAAACTACTTTTTACACACCTCTTAACCCTTTCATGCATGAATTATGATATCCTTAGTCTGGATTTTTTTCTCATGTGATTTTATACTTCTTTAGGCATGAAAAGAAAAAATATAACTTAATTTTTTTTTAAACACATTTTTCAGATAGTTTTACACATGTCCACTCGGGTGGACTCCATGCGTTTTGACTTCTCAACTTTGCACTTATTTATTTAACAAAACAGTGAAAAAAAGTATATATTATCTGAAAACTATAACATAATATATATTTTCAATGCCTGTTCACATATATTAACATATTCCAATCCCTCAATCTAATGCAAAAGCGTGGACTAATTTTTTCAATCAAAAATTTCTATAAAAATAACAGATAACTTTTTCCTTGGTTTTCCAATTTCTCTTTTTCAGATGTCATTTAGCAGTATAGCCTACTGACTTGTACATCACTTCATCAAAGCTATTTTAATATGAAAATTGGCATCATAGTGACACCAACTGTTTTACACATAATGGAATGGTCTGGAAAAAATGTTTTTTTTTTTTTTCACAAATACTTCAAGTTGCAATCTAATAACATAAATCAATTGATTTAAAACCAAAAAGTTGCAGCAAAGTAAGCTTTTTCAAGCACAACACATCTGCAGTCATAGTATTTATTGAAGTCCGTGATGCATGATGTCCAATTTAGTGGACATGTGATTAAACATAATTTCCTCCCAATGTAAAATCAATAATTGGAAATTTGAACAACTATATGACTCCTAAGATGTTACTTGATGTTGCCATATTTTTTTTTACCTGCCAGAGTCTGCTATTTTTGAAGTATTTACAGGATATTCCTGAGCTACACAACTTTTCTGCTCCCTGTCGGCCATCTTGGTTTTCTTTCAAAGGTTTTTTTATTTAACAAAAAATTTGTGAAGCAATTACAGTACGATGATTAAGTTTTTTCCCCTTTTTTCTTCCCTCGAACACACCCGCCCATATCCCACCCCCACATCCAACTACAAACAATCCTGCATCAAAAAATCAGCACAAAAAACAATACACAATGTTAAAAATGACAAACGAAATACACGCTACAAAAAACAAAAATAATCAATATGAAAAAAATAAACTTAAAGGCCTACTTCACCGGTTTGAGTATGAAGGTGTATTGAATTCTGAGATCCTATGTAGTATAAATGTGCGAATTTTTTAAAAATCGGTTCATCCTAGCCTGAGAAAAGGCAGAAAGAGTGTTTTTTTTAACCCTATATTTCTCCTTCTCGTGACATCACAGAAAGAGAAATATAGGGTTTAAAAAAAACTTACTTTGTAAATATTACTGTGATGTCTTTTACTGTGACATCACAGTAATATTTACAAGTATGTTTTTTTTAACCCTATATTTCTCTTTCTGTGATGTCACGAGAAGGAGAACTATAGGGTTAAAAAAAACACTCTTTCTGCCTTTTCTCAGGCTAGGATGAACCAATATGGGGCCAATATTGTTTCAAAACGTTTGCAAATGCGTATTTAGATCTGTGTGCGTATACAGTTTTGTGTGTCTGTAATCAGATTTGTGTGTAAATGGTTTTGTGCGTGTGTGCATAGATTTGTGTGTCTGAAAATGGTTTTGTGCGTGTGCGCACAGATTTGTGTGTCTGCAAATGGTTTTGTGCGTGTGCACACAGATTTGTGTGTCTGCAAATGGTTTTGTGCGTGTGTGCACAGATTTGTGTCTGCAAATGGTTTTGTGCATGCACACAAAGATTTGTGTGTGTACACGGTTCTGTGTGTAGACACATCTGTAAATTATATTAATTGTGGTTCTAAAAGCTCAAATAGACTAAGTCTTTTTACAAATCTCTTTTTACAAAGCCATGGAAGAACTGTAGCAAAAGTCACGTGTGAAAAGACAGACACGTTGATTGGTCAATGCATAGACATAATAAAGGATAGACGCCGCGTTGGCCGCTACTGCCTATTGGTGCTGACGAGCCGTGGGGCCGCCATCTTGGACCGGTCACACGTTCCACTCAGTGTAGTCTGTTTGGCAGGTGGAATGAACTGTCAGCGCATGTAATTAATCATATCTCATTAAATACCAAACTGATTTTCACGCGGTTTTCTTTGCTGCAAAGATCATACATGTAGCTAAAATACAGGGCACACGTTTCGACGTGTTTTAATATTCATAGTGGGCTTAACAGTCATAGAAGATTCTGATATGATATAAGTAACCAGACGTCCGAGTCACACACTTCGTCCGGGAGGAGATTGAAACGGAGGATGTGTTTCTGCTTGGGGAACATATTGAGGAGACACAGTTTGGCATCGACAACCACCATTCCGACTTGTTGTCATTGGTTGTGTCTGTCTTTCACAAATTAAGGCTGCACCACATTGCCAAACTCGCCTCGCTTGAATTTCTCTTCGGAGTAAAATGCGATTGTAAGGATGGTTAACTTTATTTTATGCATTTGAGTATTATTGTTTGCTGTTGTCGTTTGATTTTCCCTTAATTTAATACTTTTGATTGCTGTGGTTTTGTATTGAATGTGTTTTTAAATGTACCGCGCTGCAAGGCACACATTGATTTCTTGTCTGTGTCTGAGGAACCAACTCGAGACTAGACTGAACTTGGTATTTCCCCCTAGTATAGAACATTGGACAACCAAGAAGACTTTGCTTTTAAATAATCCCGTCCTCTTTTAAGAGGCAATTGCCTAACAAGCTTGTGTTTTAAATTAGAGTAATAAAACATATTTTTACATGAACACTCATGTTGCCCTTCTCTTTTAATGAGATATTATATACACTGGTTTTTATTTATATTTAATGCCTTCATGGGAAACATCCACCCTTCATATGTACCATGCTCGACTACTCCTCCTAAATTGCCCCGAGCTAACTCCAGTTTAGGATTCATGGAAAATGACTGCTCTTCCTACTCTTGGTTTATTTGAATCTATGATTTCTGAATTTTACACATCTGACTGTAACTGTTTTAGCTGAATTCATTGTTCATTTAGTATTTTATTTTTGCTCTTGTTTTGTATTTTGTATAGGCCTACTTTATTTAAATTAATATATTTTATTTCTGTTCTCTGTTTATGTTATCCCTGTGATTGTCTTTACTGTGTATGCTCGTCACTGTAAATCAGGGGTCCCCAAACTATGGCCCGCGGGCCAAATGCGGCCTGCTTTTTATTGGCCCGCGGCCGATTTTAAAAATATAATGTAATTTTTAAAAAAATTTTTTTTTTTTTTGCATTTCTTAGTTAACCCCTATAGTGCAGGGGTGTCAAATACTGATTGATTGGCCCGTGGCACATTTTAAAAATATAATGTAATATGGCGCTTTTAATTTTTAAATAATTTAAATGCACTCATTATATTACAGAGAAATATGTCCCATAAAAGAAAATGAGCAACAAGCCCATCCCAGAGGACCCTGCATAATATTTTATTTTAAATTAATATTATTATGGAAAATCTATGCGTCCTTCTCCAATAGCTTCTAATTCATCTGACACAGTGTCTCCATTTTTTTTCATACAACATTCTTCAGATTTAGCCTCTTAATTTCCTTCTCAAAGTGCACCAGATTCATGCATTTCGCTTTAAAAACTTTAAAAAATCTCCCGGGGGGGCATACCCCGGACCCCCCTAGGAGGGTCGGGACCTGGGCTGGATACTATTTTCACCCTGCTGGACATTGGATGCAAAGGCAGAAAACACTGGGAGTATCATTGGCATATAAACAAGAGGAGAAATGTGTCTGTTTAATGTGCAAGGAAAGTGTTGCCGTGAAGAAGTGAAGAAGGATTACAATTTACGAAGACACTATGAAACTAAACATCAGAGCAGCTACATGTCCTGATAAATGTGTTATTTTTGCAAAGTGGCCCGGCCCTTCGTAGATTTTTCTGTATGTGGCCCTCAGTGAAAAAAGTTTGGGGACCCCTGCTGTAAATGAATAAATATATTTATATATAGCCTAATCATATATTGTTAACTTATTAAAATAGCTGACTTTACTGCCCCTATCTGTTTCTCTATCATATTTAGTCTAAAGTGTGTGATTTGCAAAATACCTATCATAGCCTACATCACATATCATAAAGGTGACCAGACGTCCTCATTGTTGGTTGCCTGTCCTGGCTAAACAGAAACAACTACCTGTTCCCGTTTTGTTGACACCTCATTAGGTTTTTCAATCAGATTGCTAGTCAAACTGGAAATGTCTCCGTTTTCCCCCTTTTCGGGGGATGTTCCTCGTTTTGATCTCGGACGTCTGGTTACTTATATCATATCAGAATCTTCTATGACTGTTAAGCCCACTATGAATATTAAAACACGTCGAAATTTGTGCCCTGTATCTTAGCTACATGTATGATCTTTGCAGCAAAGAAAACCGCGTGAAAATCAGTTTGGTATTTAATGAGATATGATTAATTACATGCGCTGACAGTTCATTGCACCTGCCAAACAGACTACACTGAATGGAACGTGTGACCGGTTCAAGATGGCGGCCCCACGGCTCATCAGCGCCAATAGGCAGTAGGCCAACGCGGCGTCTATCCTTTATTATGTCTATGCATTGACCAATCAACGTGTCTGTCTTTTCACACGTGACTTTTGCTACACCACGTGACTTTTGCAGTTCTTCCATGGCTTTGTAAAAAGAGATTTGTAAAAAGACTTAGTCTATTTGAGCTTTTAGAACCACAATTAATATAATTTACAGATGTGTCTACACACAGAACCGTGTACACACACAAATCTTTGCGTGCATGCACAAAACCATTTGCAGACACACAAATCTGTGCACACACGCACAAAACCATTTGCAGACACACAAATCTGTGCGCACACGCACAAAACCATTTGCAGATACACAAATCTGTGCACACACACACAAAACCATTTTCAGACACACAAATCTATGCACACACGCACAAAACCATTTACACACGAATCTGATTACAGACACACAAAACTGTATACGCACACAGATCTAAATACGCATTTGCAAACGTTTTGAAACAATATTGGCCCCATAAACCAATTTTAATTTTTTTTGCACATTTATACTACATAGGATCTCAGAATTCAATACACCTTTATATTCAAACCGGTGAAGTAGGCCTTTAATAATAAAATTAAATCAAATAAAAGAGGGGAGGGGGTAGCTACTCTTCTATTGTTGTTGTTGGTTTTTTAAAATAATTTAGGAAGGGGCGCCAAATTCTGTCAAATTTATTCTCGGATCCCTGGGTAGTATACCGTATTTTCTCTAAATTCATACATGACATAATGTCTCTAATCCAATGTGAGTGGGAAGGAGGAGCAGGATCTGTGGTGATCACAGCTGGCTGCTGTGTGTGTTCCTCCTCCTCCTTTTGCCACTCCCCCTGTCTGTCTCCGTTCCACACCTGGTCTGCATCTGCAATCAACACACCTATATCTACTCCTGTTTCCCCTGCAACGATTGCCAGATCGTACTATGCACTACTGTGGTAACTATGTGTGACTGGCTCCAGTATATATTCTACCTCGCTCTTTTTCTCATCTCTGGTAGCTTTTGTGATCATATCCTAACATTATTTTCCTCTGCCTGCAGTTACCCGGACCACTACCTCCAGCCTGCCTACCTGCCTCACTACACCCCGGCTTCCCCACTCACTACCTGCTTCCCCTCCTCATGAAATAAACCTTTTTTATCCAGTACTGTTTAACCTAACAGAACGATCTGGCCAAGATGGACCCAGCGGACATAGGCAAGATCCGTGGAGCTCTCGCCGCTCAAGGCACTCAGGTGGCTGAGCACAGCCAAGCCCTCCGGGACGCCATGGAGGCTTTTGAGAATCTCGCTACCCGTGTCACTCAGATGGGGCAGCAACTGGAATTACTCGTACCCCACACCACATGGCCTCTACTGCCTGCGGCACCTCCGCCTGCTCCCACTCCCCCGTCACACCTGCCACGAGCTCGTGAGCCCTTCATTCCGGCGCCTGAGCGCTACGCTGGGGACATGGGTACGTGCAGGGCCTTTTTGATCCAATGTTCCCTAGTTTTTAGTCAGCAGCCCCTCACCTACCCAACTGAAAAGGCGAAGATCGCTTACATCATGGGGTCACTTAAGGGTAATGCACTAGCGTGGGCCTCAGCATTATGGGATAGTGATTCTCCAGTTAATGATAATTTTGACCTTTTTGTAGCTGAAATGAGGAAGGTTTTCGATCACCCAGTAGAGGGAGGGGACGCCGCCAAACGGCTTATTTCATTACGTCAGGGTTCCCGCAGTGTAGCTGAGTTCTCCGTCCAGCCCGACCTATGCAGCCAGGTCGGGCTGGAACGACAAGTCACTACGTGGGCTTTTTCTTTCCGGCCTCAGTGAGTCAATCAAGGATGAGCTGGCTACTAGGGAGGAAGCTGACACTCTCGATGAAATGATTTCCCTCTCTATCCGGCTGGATAATCGTCTATGCGAGCGGCGTAGGGAGAAGGCAGGCAGCTCCGTGCCCCCGGCATTCGCTGCTTCCTGTTCCCCACTCTTCCCTAAGACTGCCCTCTCTGCCCCCGTGACGCGTGCTGTCACTGAAGAGGAGCCCATGCAGCTGGGCCGCACACGTCTCACCCAGGCAGAGCGGCTTCATCGGATTAAGACCGGAGTGTGTCTGTACTGTGCGCTGCCCGGGCATCTCATCTCCACCTGTCCATCACTGCCAAAAGACAGGGCTCGGCAGTGAGGCTCGGGGCCCTGCTGAGCCACGCCCCCTCCGTGCCCGATTCTCACTGTTCTCGCTCACTGCTGGATGCCACTCTCGGGCATTCCTTTCCTGTGTCAGCCCTGGTGGGTTCTGGAGCGGATGAGAACTTCATTGACGCTGGCTTCGCGTCTCAGGTTGGCATTGAATTGGAACAATTACCCTCTCCCTTAAATGCTAACGCCTTAGACGGCCGTCACCTGGCCCTTATTACTCACCGTACTAAGCCCCTTGAGTTAATTGTTTCTGGTAATCACCACGAGATACTGCAGTTTCATGTCATCCTGTCTCCCTCTACTCCCCTGGTGCTGGGGTACCCCTGGCTCAAACTTCATAATCCCCAATTTGACTGGTCTTCTGGCAAAGTGGTGAGTTGGAGCACTTTTTGTCATTCCACCTGCTTACAGTCTGCCCTGTCTCCGGCAGTGGGAGATATTCCCTTGCCCAAGGAACCTCCCGACCTCTCCTTGGTTCCCCAAATCTATCATGACCTGGGAGAGGTATTTAGTAAGTGTTGTGCGCTCACCCTGCCTCCTCATCGCCCCTATGACTGTGCCATTGATCTCCTCCCCGGCGCCCCTTTGCCCAGTAGTCGCCTTTAAAACTTGTCCCGTCCTGAGAGGGAGGCCATGGAGAAGTACATTAAGGATTCTCTTTCGGCTGGCCTCATGAGACCCTCCTCTTCTCCTGTTGGTGCAAGTTTCTTTTTTGTGGCCAAAAAGGACAAGTCACTTCGCCCATGCATTGATTTCAGGGGTCTTAATAACATTACAGTGAAGAACAAGTATGCTTTGCCCCTCATCAGTTCTGCATTCGAGCCACTGCAGGGCGCCACAGTCTTCTCCAAATTGGACCTACGTAATGCCTACCATCTGGTGCGTATCCGTGAAGGCGATGAGTGGAAGACGGCCTTTAACACCCCCCTCGGCCATTTTGAGTATCTCGTCATGCCTTTCGGCCTAACTAATGCCCTGCGGTGTTCCAGAACCTGGTCAACGACGTCCTCCGGGACTTTCTCAACCGCTCAGTTTTTGTCTATTTAGACGACATCCTGATTTTTTCCCGCAACCAGGAGGAACACATTCAGCATGTCCGGCAAGTTCTTCAACGGCTGTTGGAGAACAAACTATATGTGAAGGCTGAGAAGTGTGAGTTCAGTGTCACCTCTGTATCCTTCCTGGGGTTCATCATTGAGAGCGGGAAAGTGAGGACCTGCCCCGAGAAGGTCATTGCAGTGACAGACTGGCCCATCCCCGATTCCCGCAAGAAACTGCAGCAGTTTCTGGGGTTTGCCAATTTTTACCGGAGATTTATCCGGGATTACAGCAGGGTTGCAGCCCCTCTCACCCGTCTCACCTCCCCTGCCCTCCCATTAGCCTGGACGCCTGAGGCGGACGCTGCCTTCTCTGGGCTTAAAAGGCTTTTCTCGTCTGCCCCCATTCTCATCCAACCGGACCCCTCCAGGCAGTTCATTGTGGAGGTTGATGCATCTGACACTGGGGTGGGGGCGGTCCTGTCCCAGTGCTCTGCCACTGATGAGAAGATTCACCCCTGCGCTTTTTTCTCTCGCGGGCTGGTTCCTGCTGAGCGGAACTATGATGTGGGTAACAGAGAGCTGCTGGCTGTGAAACTGGCGTTGGAGGAATGGCGGCACTGGCTTGAGGGGTCAGAACAGCCGTTCGTGGTTTGGACCGACCACAAGAATTTGTCTTACATTCAGACGGCCAAGCGCCTAAATTCCCGTCAGGCCCGGTGGGCCTTGTTTTTTGGACGTTTCAATTTCACCCTCACTTTCCGTCCCGGGTCCCGTAATGTCAAGCCTGACGCCCTCAGGCACTATCCTCTCTCCTTCCTGCCTCAAGGTGGCTGCTGTCACCTGGGAGATAGAGTCCCTCGTCCGGGAGGCCCAAGCCATCGAACCGGACCCGGGCAATGGCCCTCCCAACCGCCTTTTTGTCCCCAGTTCGGTTCGCTCACAAGGGCTGGTGTGGGGCCACACATCGCGCTTTGCCTGTCACCCTGGTGTGGGTCGCACCCTGTCGCTCCTTAAGAGGCATTTTTGGTGGCCAGCGATGGACGCTGACACCCGGGCATTTGTGCTGGCCTGCACGGTTTGTGCTCGGGCCAAGTCCTCCCACCAACCCCCTGCTGGTCTGCTACGTCCCCTTCCGGTTCCTGGCCGGCCCTGGTCTCACATTGGCCTGGATTTTGTCACTGGTCTTCCTCCCTCAAAAGGCCATACAGTCATTCTCACCGTTGTGGACAGATTTTCAAAGGCTGTTCACTTCATTGCCCTTCCTAAACTCCCCTCTGCCACCGAGACTGCCCAGCTGCTTGTGCAGCATGTCTTCCGCCTCCACGTGATACCCACTGATCTCGTCTCTGACCGTGGCCCCCAATTCATTTCCCAAGTATGGAAAGCGTTCTGCCGGGCGCTAGGGGCCTCGGTCAGCCTGTCATCTGGATACCACCCGCAGACCAATGGGCAGGCGGAAAGGGCAAACCAGGACCTTGGGACCGCTCTGCGTTGCGTGGATGCACGCAACCCCTCTGCCTGGAGCGAATACCTACCGTGGATTGAGTATGCCCATAACTCAATGTCCTGTGCTGCTACTAATATGTCCCCTTCCGAATGTTTCCTGGGGTACCAGCCACCCTTGTTTCCCTCTCATGAGGACGACATCTCCGTCCCCTCCGTTCAGCACCATCTCCGCCGCTGTCGCAGGGTGTGGAAGGGCGCTCGCTCCGCTCTGCGGAGCAAAACAGGCGCTTTGCGGATCGCCACAGGGCTCCCGCTCCTGCCTACCAGGTTGGGCAACTGGTATGGCTGTCATCTAAGGATCTCCCCCTGCAGACTGGCTCTAAGAAACTCACTCCTCGTTTTGTTGGCCCCTTCCCCATCATTGCTATTATCAATCCCTCTGCTGTCAAACTCAAGCTACCTCCATCCCACTTTTCATGTCTCCAAACTGAAGCCAGTCTCCACCAGCCCTCTTTCCCCCCCGGCCGTCCCCCCCCCCCTCCTCCCCGTCTGGTTGACAACCACCCTGCCTTCACCGTCCGGCGGTTGCTCGACATCCGTCGTCGGGGCAGGGGGTATCAATACCTCGCCGACTGGGAGGGCTATGGTCCTGAGGAAAGGACCTGGATTTCGCGGGGCCTTATCCTCGACCCCTCTCTCATCCGGGACTTTCACCTGGCTCACCCGGACAAGCCTAGGCCGCCAAAAGGCGTCCATTGAGGGGGGGATTCTGTGGTGATCACAGCTGGCTGCTGTGTGTGTTCCTCCTCCTCCTCCTTTTGCCACTCCCCTGTCTGTCTACGTTCCACACCTGGTCTGCATCTGCAATCAACACACCTATATCTACTCCTGTTTCCCCTGCAACGATTGCCAGATCGTACTATGCACTACTGTGGTAACTATGCGTGACTGGCTCCAGTATATATTCTACCTCGCTCTTTTTCTCTCTCTAGCTTTTGTGATCATATCCTAACATTATTTTCCTCTGCCTGCAGTTACCCTGACCACTACCTCCAGCCTGCCTACCTGCCTCACTACACCCCGGCTTCCCCACTCACTACCTGCTTCCCCTCCTCATGAAATAAACCTTTTTTATCAAATCCAACACTGTCTCTGCCTGCTCTTGGGTCCAGTACTGTTTAACCTAACAGGATCTTTCCACTTGAGTAAGATAGCCCTACGAGCAAGTAATGAGGTGAAGGCCAGTACCTTCAGCTTCACTTTAGGCAAGCCCGGATTTGCAGCAATGCCAAAAATTGCAATGAAAGGGTTCGGCTCAATTTGATGCTGAAGTACTTCAGAAATTGTTTGAAAAACTGATGTCCAGAATTCAGTCAAGGTGGGACACAACCAGTACATGTGAAAGAGTGATGCCGGCAGTGGCGGCTCCTGACAATAATCTCAGGGGGGGCAATTGTTGCCATGATGGGTAAAATGACCCAAAATGAACCTAAATCAGATAGCTAATATGACAATGTCACATTGCATTTAACAGTTTGTTTTTCCTGTTCATCTTGCATAACCACTCTGGCAACATTTGAAAATAATTGTATTTTTGGACATAAAGTTAGTTAATTTCTTGAATAAAATTATTTTAGCTCTAAAATGATTTAATTATCCGGCTGTGGTCATCACAGATAACTTGTCATCTACCAGTGTGCTCCTCAGATAGGCTTCCTTTAAAAGTTAAGAGACCTGCTCTGCAATTAATCACACTAATCTGATTGACTTGACAGTTTTGTTCTGATTAAACAAAAATGGATGCTGGCATAGCATATGTGCAATCATCACATTGGTTTGCGTTACTACTGTCTACCTTTCTTTATATGTCCATGCTGTCTACAGCACCGTTACTTGGTAGGCGGGTTTATGCCGCGGACGGACAGCAGCTGTCAGAGTAAACAAACAGTCTATGGATCAGCTGTTGAACGGCGCAGGCTCGTCCATTTGCAGATTGATGTTTAATGTTTGTTTTACCTTTTCTGAGAGATGATGCATAGGGGTGACACCCGAAGTTATCCATGCGGTGTCTGTGCTGCCATCAAGATGGGTCAAAAGCCATTATATAGTCCATAATCATCATGCAGCGGCAGCAGAACAGAGCGTTAGCTCCTTAGCATCCTGCTGTTAGCCGTTCAAACGAGCCCTGTGAAAATCCGCGTTTATACGACCCCCCAATCCATCTTGGTAGATACTTGCTTGATGGTTATATTTTGTCTGGAAAGGACCTAGTCCTTTTAATGACATGATCAAGTAGCTTGCCAGCCTAGCCTGAGTTGATATTAGTTATGTTGGTCTTGACTCTTGAATATGACCGCTTTGGGCAGCAGACCGAACATGTGACTGTATCAGTCACTGTAATTGGTTCATTGTTTACTGTACGTATGACGACAACACGTTAGGGCGAGCACCCCCGGAACCCATAGAGATTGCATTGCGAAGCCTGCAGTTTGAAAAAAAAAAAGTTTTACATTGAAGTCTATGAGAGCGCTCAGGGCGATTTTCAACCAGCCCGAAATCGCCCCAGAGTGACGGTACAGAGCACAGAGCACAGACGCTGATTGTACAATGATATTCAGACTTAGATGCAGGTAAAAACTGTATTGAAATAATAAATTATGATTATGAATACAAAAAAAAATATATTTTTCATCATTATTATTATCCTTATTATATTTTAGTTTTTTGCTGGCATGGCTCAAGGAGGGCGTCGCCCTATCGCCCTCTATGGGCGAGCCGCCGCTGGATGCCGGTGCGCTCTTACAGCTATCACAGGTCGGGTCTACATTGGGGAACATACGAGCTAATTTAGTTTTAGATATGTGGATACGATGTACTACTTTAAATTGCACAAGATCATGTCGGGCGCACATGGAGGTAGAGTGTATCCGATCCACATGTGATCTGTGAAGGCAGAACCTAGGTCCTGCTCCCACAGGGGTCTTATAGCTGCTAATGAGGGGCAAAGCAACTTCGAAATAAGGTTGAAAAACACAGAAATTGAGCCTTTTAATGTGGGGTTTACAGAAAGAAACAAATCGACATGATTGGCTGGCGGTTTATAAGGGAATTGGGGAATTAACTTCTGCGTAAAATGCCTGATTTGCAGAAATCGGAAATAATTTAGTCTTTTCGATACCAAAATATCTTGTCAATTGAGAAAAACTAGCAAATAGATCATTAATAAATAAATCACCGATGCATTTTAAGCATTTTTTATGCCAGATCTTGAATGCACCCTCCACCGTCGAGGGAGTAAACAAATGATTAGCTGCAATTGGGCTGAAAAGTGAAAAATTCTGCATTCCAAAATTCTTCCTAAATTGGGTCCAGATTCGAAGGGAGTGCTTAATCACGGGACTACTGTTGGGAATAGCCGAAGAGAGTGGAAGTGCGGCGCTTAAGAGGGCAGATAGAGACAATGGGCTAGTAGCGCTGGACTCCATTGTTACCCAGACTGGGGCTGAGTCGTCAAGGTGAAAATGCACCCAATACACTAAAGAACGGATATTAGCAGCCCAGTAATAATATTGGAAATTAGGAAGGGCCATTCTGTGATGGAAGTTCTGTTTAAGGTTGGAGGTCAACTCAGGTGGAAGAATATTTCAGGAGACTTGGATGAATTATGAAGCAATATTTATTACAGACTTGGCCAAGGAGAACCGGACTGCAACTCTAGTGACTTGCACTTCAATTCTGACAAACTCATGCTTAGAGCTGTGTTTTAACCTTCCGCTATCTCTATCACCTCCCCGGCTCGGGCACCAAGTGTACCAATGTTTTGGTTCAGAGCTGAACACAGTGAACCACAACATTCTGGAGTCGTAGGAGATGAGACTTTATCTATCCAACTGACCTAAATGTCTCCTAACAGGCTACAAGGCTGACCTAGAGTCTGAGAGACAGACACACAAGATAGGCATATATGACCTCTCAATTTTTCCCATTAATATTACAACTAAATACCCAAAATTCCCTCACAGATCCCTCCTTTTTGATCAAGAGATCAACACAAACTACCCACCCTTAGTGATTACCCCAATTTAGAAGCTCCAGGACGTCTGTCAGAAAAGAGATTACAACCACACATAAATCAATAATCAATCATTGACAGGTAAACAATAAAACTAATACGTAAAAACAATACAAACAATAAAGCTAATACAACAGAATAACACATTAAATAATGAAAGTTCTTTTTTATAGGCTGATGCCGTTATTGTCTTTGTGAGAAAAAACGCAAAAACGCAAGTCTTCACCTGAGCCAGTATAAAAAGAAAAACGACTGACTGCAGGCCGCGAGTAGTGTTCGTTTGTGATTCATCAAGCATCAGGCTTGGCATGACCATGAGCACAAGGTATTTGAGGCTATATTGCCTTACAACAATTTAAACAGTTATATCAAATCAATGTTTTAATACACATGGCACATGTTAAACAAAACAAGAAATGTTATTCTACAATCCGTACAGGGTGCAGTCAAAACATCATAACCTCCACATAATCACCTTCCAAAAACATGACAATCAAACCTTCAAAAATATATCATATAAGTATGGACCTTCACATGATAAAATTCATACCAGGGACAAGAGAAAGAATTTGACACAGTTTGACCACGCTACCTTTATTGAGACTGATTTCACCATGAAAACATAAAACCGTAATGAGAATACCACACTCCATGACCAAAAGAAACACACCATAAACTGAAAATGAAATGATTGAACCACCTCAGTGACAAAATGAGACATAATTAAAATTAAACCATTTATGATTGTCCCTGTTAATAGAATGCTCATGTTACTGTACCATTGCAAACCCATGAAACCATAATGTGAACACATTGTAGGAATCAACCTAAAATCAAAAGAAGTGAGAATTATCAGTAGGTTAACATATGTAGGAAAAGTAACCTTTGCAGACTCTCTCATGTGGATAATGCATATCACCATATTAGGCCTCCTGTTGGTTCCTTTAAGAACAGTTTAGGGGGGGTGCCCCTTCAACCTGTATGTGTGTGCTTGTTGATCTTACACCAATGCCAAGCATGATTGTGCTTGTCAGTTTCATCCTCTCAGATGTTTTGCACCTCCACTCCAGCTAGAATAAGGAAAAAACACAAAGACAAAGAGACCTCCACAGAGATTTCATTATACAGAAAAGTTACTTGAGACACCTGCAAATAAAACTTTGTTAGGCATTTTAACAAATCACATCCTAAACCCATCAGTCCAGAGCAGAGGAGTGTTATGAGGAGTAAAATGTGGGCTTGTCCCTGTGGACAAGGGCCTCCCCATAAGAACTTCATGAGGACTTAGTCCTAATGTAGCACTTGGTGTTCCACAAGTTGTGTATAACTCAATATGTAAAGCAACTGGCCATTGTAGCTCAGTTATCATCATTGTTTGGTCAGATTCTCTATGATTTCAGTAGTTAATTCTCTAAACCTGACCTGAGCTCTGTGGGTGGATCGGTACATGCAACTGCCTCCCAAAACCTACTATGGATTATTTGCTAAGAGTGACTTCAGCCACAAACGCTGGACCTCACTCACTGTTTATCCCTCGACGTACCCCAAACCTGGGCATCAACTCCTTTTAATAAACACTTAACAACCGTCCTAGCATCTTATTTCATGTAGCGTATGCCTCCACCCACTTGGTGACTGGTCATCACAAGTTCATAGTTTAAACCCTACCAAGGGAACATACACAAAGTCAATTTGTACGTTTTACAAACAGCCCTATAAGGGCACTAGGTGGTCTGTACCTGGTTTCCCGGCATGTCATTCATCTATCATCATCAATAAATCAATTCAAATGCAATGACACAATTTGACCTTGTTGGACTTTCTGGAACTGTACTAAACTGGCTTGAATCCCACTTAAAGGACAGAGACCACCATGCGTCTCTTCTGGTTAACATCGACATGCTCCCACTATCTCAGACTATGAATAAGAACAAATTATGCTACTATAATTTTACAGACGACACACAAATTTACATGACCATATCAATGATTGGATGTGCCAAAATATTCTTCTATTAAACAACGACAAAACTGAAGTAATTGTCTTTGGTGCCAAAGATAAACAATTAAAAGTCAGTGCACAGCTTAAATCTGTTATGCTAGAAACCACACACCAAGCCAGAAACCCTGGCGTTTGTCATAGACCCAGACCTGAACTCAAGAAACACATACAATCAATTAACAAGTCTGCCTACTACCACCTTAAAAACATATCAAGAATTAAAGGGCTTATGTCCCAACAAGATTTAGAAAAAACTTGTCACGCATTAATCTTTAGTAGACTTGACTACTGTAACAGTGTCCTTGAAGGCCTTCCAAAAAGCCTATTAGACAGTTTCAGCTAATTCAGAACGCTGCTGCTCGAGTCCTCACTAGGACCAAACTAAAGGGTCACATCACCCTAACTCTGAGGTCTTTCGACTGGCTTCCTGTTATTCAAATAATTGATTTCAAAATATTGATACTGGTTTATAAAACCCTAAATAGTTTCGGGCCAGGTTAGGGCCATTACAGATCTGCTGACACATTATGAACTGTCCAGAGCCCTTCGGTCGTCTGGAACAGGTTTACTTACAGTCCCCAGAGTTAGGACTAAACAAGGAGAAGCAGCTTTTAGTTTTATTTATTTTATTTTTTTATGCTCCACATATCTGGAACAAACTCCCAGAAACCTTTAGGTCTGCTACAACTCTCAGCTCTTTTAACCCAAGTCTTGGTTAAATCTTAGTCTTATTTTTATTTACACATTCTATTTCTATTCATTCACTTTTAAATGTTTTATTTCTATTCATTCGCTTTTCTAATGTGTGTTGTGTATTTCAATCTTGGCCCTGTAGAGCACTTTGAATGGCCTTGTGTCTGAATTGTGTTTATATAAATACACTTGCCTTGCCTATCAACAAGGGTGTGTAATACCTGCATTCAACATTTGTGACCTGATTATCTCATTCATCCCTCCTTTTTCTACCTGTTTGGGCTATTTGCTACCTGGGCTAAGACATGGAGACAATCTTTTTATTATTTTTATTTTATTTTTCTGACCTGCTTTGAGCTAAAAGGCCAGGTAACCTAGAATTGCTCTCTTCCTGACTACCTGTTCACTCTACTATCAGTAGTCTTACAATAAACACCATGTACTGCATTCTAATAATTAATTAGCCTATAACATTATCAATAGATGTATGTTTTGGGATGATCCCCAGGCAGGACCATCAGTGTAGATAAAATTGAATGAATTTTATGTTGGTATCTGCAGCAAGTCTAAGTAATTCAAAACGATACTTGAACTAGCCTTTTTAACAATTTACGGTGTCACTCAAAGGAAGGAGAGTAACTAGATTCAGGTAGGGTGAGCTTGGCACACATATATTAGGAAACAGAAAAGTATAATGGCCTCGTAGCTTGAGTGACGAGCAACTATATGATGTTAATTAGATGTGGTCAATATGTGTAGCACCGAATTAGGAACCTACACAACAAAGTCATGAGCCAGTCTGATAAAAGAAGATTATCCAATAAAAATGGCAACTACGGCCCCTGTTCATAGACAGCCTAGCATATCAAGGACTAATGGTGAGAGTCAAGACAATAATACACCATGTCAGCCACATTTTCACTGTCTCTGCATCAGGATGAGTTGGCAAATCTATCTTTATCATGAACATGATTGAAACGCTGATGATAGTCCAACAGACCCACGGCTAGGTCATAATTGAGTGTGCACATTTAAGACATTGTGCATAGCATCCATTCATTGCATATAGATCCAGTCTCTGTATCATTCCCCAAAGAGTGTGTGTGTCTCTCTCTCAGTCAATTTGAGCAAGCTGGTCAGGAATTTCACCTTCAGGCATGTCACACGATGTTGTCCAGTTCACAGAACATGTCCCAAGTCTGTCCCTTTAGGCAGACATAACTGCAGCTTAGCCACTAGAAGTTCTGTGACTGCACACAGCCAGTCTTTGGAAGACAGAGTGACAAGCTTTCGTTGATATAGATGATCCTATAAGTTCATAAGCTTTCTGAAGGAGGATTCAGATATTCAAGATGATCGATCACCGCTGCCATGCACACTGCACAACTCTCACCAAAAACTTTGAACCAGGCATGTCTATTCTTATTTTGTTTACCTTAAGCTCTAAATGCAAACAGATACTGGCTCTCTGGATGCAAATGAAAAAGACAACACTGTTGAACCTAAACCATGACTTTGTGGTGCATTAATGGCTGGACTCAAGAACTTTCTGAAAATAATCCGAAGTGAACTTGAAAAGGTAGCTTCTTTGATATAAATATATTTTGTGGCGAAATGTGTTTACTCAGATGTAGCTCGTGTGCTTGTCTGTTTCAGAGGCTTCTATGGCTGCTCTCAAGGTCTGCCACCTTATCTATTGTTTTTACTCACTGCCGTCTGTGACTGCATGTAGAAAGAAACCTTAGAATGAGTTACTCTCTCCTGTGTGTGTGAGACTATTTAATTGATAAAGCACACATTGTAGAATCATAAAGTAAATGTTCCTTGCTTCTTTCACTAATCATGTGCATTTAAATGTCTAATAGTCAATAAGCTAATTATCTGAGTCAAAAGGAAACGTTTATTACAACCAAGTTGAAATGAAGGAAAACAACATTGATAATATCTCAAGATCATGCAACTTACTTAGCAACGTAAATGGTTTTAGGATACTTTCCAGAAGGAGTCCAAGGGTCAATCTCCTCTCATAATTTTAGGCACTGTAATGTATGTAAATGCTTCTCTGTATCTCATAATTTGTTCCTCAGCAACAGCTCTCTCTACAGAATCTCTGTGTCTGAGCCACTGCATAGGCAGCAGGAACAAGACAAATTAATAGATCTCAACATTACAGCTAATTTGCACAACAATTTATTTCGGCACTTTACTTTTTTTAACTTTTGGATTTACAAAATCAAAAAACTATAGTCAACATTCAACAAAGATAATCAATTCTGACTCTGGTGGTAACATCTTGCTAGTCATATCTCACAGCTGTCTTATATTATCACTGCAAATAAGAGTGTTCAATTTCAACATCACACAGCATATACTCTTTGAAGGGTTAGCTGTACAATAACAATTGCACATGGTGGGGATTCTTTAGCAACATTCTGAATGCTTCGCACATCAAACATGTAACATTAAAATTTGGTAAAACCAGCCATACCTAACCATACAAACTTTCATTTACTGACTCCAAAAACTGGGCAGCTTGTATAGCTTTATGATCTGGCAATGTGAGGAACAAACCCTCAGGAGTGCAATGGATAGTGGCGTTAAGTTTACAAAGCAAATCTCGGCCCATCTTACTGGACTGTTCTCTGATATTAGGAAAGAATGTTGTACCTCTGACCCTTTTAAAGGAAACGTTTGTTTTGCGTGACACTGGCTCCCTCATAGGAACACCTGAAACTCCTACAGTGGTGATATGACTGTTTCTAGGTAGGCAAACATTTTCACTATCTTTTACAGTAAAAATCGTAGCTCCACTATCAACCAAAATAGACACTGTGGACCCATTTATTTCTACTGGCATTAGTTGGTCTTCAACGGGGGTAGAAGAAAGTTTAATTGTAGTTGCTTGAATTAACTTTGTATGGTATGATTCTGTTTCACAATGGCCTCCCTATGCGTTATTGTAATAGGTAGGTCTCGCCTCTGGGGGAGGTGGAGGTAGTGGTGGAGGTAGGGTTTCTTGTGCACGGCTATACTCGTATGCACGTTTTCAACATTCTCTCACCCAGTGTCCATTTTTACCGCAGAAGTTACACTGTCCTTTTCTCCATTTGTTTCTGAAGTTATTGTTTTGTGAGTAGTGTGGGGAAGTGTGTGCTTTGCTCTGCTGGCTGATGTACTTTGGTTCTATCACACTCACTCCTCCCTTTTTGATCCCTGACCCTCCTGCTGCATGCAAGTCTATCTCCCTTAGTGCTTGAACTGCAGCTGCTATGAAAAGTAATTCATCCTCTTTATTTCTACTTACATGTTGTATTGTAGCTTCTTCTATCTTCTGAGTTACTTTTGGGTATAAGGATACAATAGGCACATCAATCATGGAAGACGGGAGTGGTAGGCCGGCCTCTATCAGAGTGGCCACAAGACTTTGTGGTGAGGGGGGGTACTCTGCCGTGTCACCCATTTGAATATCATGGCTTTAGCATTTTGTGTGGGGTTTGATCCATGACACTGTTTTATCTTAACCATTTCCTCAGCTCTAGTTTTCAACGTAGTTTCAAGCAGTGGCACATGACGTGCACTTACATATGCAACACATCTATCAATCAATTCTTTAAGTTCTTCAGAAACTCGATCATCCTTTCCTTTGCACACTTTTGCACGTTCAGTACATTCGTTCCCACTTCCATACAGTTCTGCGGTGTTAAACCATATTGCCACACATCTTCTCATTTTAACAACATCCCAAGTTGGATCTCCGTGTGTGTCATATACAGTTGAACTAGCAAGCATCATTTTATCTTTGGCAAAGGACCCCTCAATGGGCCACTTTCCACCTGTCTGCTTAAACATAAAGGATGTGTAAGGGACCACATATTCCCAGCCATGTTTTCTTCGAACAAAGCCTGCTGGTGTGTGCTCAGGAAATATTTCCTCAATGTGTGTTTCTTCTTTTTCTGACATATTCTGCGTCTGCACATTTTTACTGCTTTTCTTCAGTGTTTTGATATGTTTTGTTTTAGACTTTCCTCAGCTTTGGACTGGCTGGAACCCATGTTGAGACCCACAGATGGAATGTTTTATACAAACACAAATTTAACATATGGCATATGTATTTCACTTATACAAAACACATACTTTGCACAATATTGCAACAACATCCAAGATCTCCATTTTCTAAATGTTAACCCATTTCATTGTATAGAGGGCTTTATCTTATTTTGTTGTATTCTATTGTGTTGTATCTCTTCGTGTAAACCAAACAGGACTTAATATCTGTTTGTCAAAAAGGAATCTAACCTACTTTGCTGTATTGTGTAAACCAAACAGGACTTAATATATGTTTGTCAAAGAGGAATCTAACCTACTTTGCTGTATTGTGTTGTAAACCAAACAGGACTTAATATATGTTTGTCAAAGAGGACTCTAACCTGCTTTGCTGTAATGTGTTGTAAACCAAACAGGACTTAATATATGTTTGTCAAAGAGGACTCTAACCTGCTTTGCTGTAATGTGTTGTAAACCAAACAGGACTTAATATATGTTTGTCAAAGAGGACTCTAACCTGCTTTGCTGTAATGTGTTGTAAACCAAACAGGACTTAATATATGTTTGTCAAAGAGGACTCTAACCTGCTTTGCTGTAATGTGTTGTAAACCAAACAGGACTTAATATATGTTTGTCAAAGAGGACTCTAACCTGCTTTGCTGTAAAGAGAACTATCTGTCTACCATAAGCTGACCAATTATTTTCAATTTAATTTCTTGAGGCCGAGTTTTAGAACTATCACATATATTCTTTTCTGATCTCGTCAAACAAAAACATGGTAAGGCATAAATCAAATTTATTGCACTTACCAGGTCGATGTTATCTTGAGATCCTGTTCGTGACGCCAATTTGTGATGGAAGTTCTGTTTAAGGTTGGAGGTCAACTCAGGTGGAAGAATATTTCAGGAGACTTGGATGAATTATGAAGCAATATTTATTACAGACTTGGCCAAGGAGAACCGGACTGCAACTCTAGTGACTTGCACTTCAATTCTGACAAACTCATGCTTAGAGCTGTGTTTTAACCTTCCGCTATCTCTATCACCTCCCCGGCTCGGGCACCAAGTGTACCAATGTTTTGGTTCAGAGCTGAACACAGTGAACCACAACATTCTGGAGTCGTAGGAGATGAGACTTTATCTATCCAACTGACCTAAATGTCTCCTAACAGGCTACAAGGCTGACCTAGAGTCTGAGAGACAGACACACAAGATAGGCATATATGACCTCTCAATTTTTCCCATTAATATTACAACTAAATACCCAAAATTCCCTCACACATTCCACCTGTTTGTTTGGGTCTTTGAAGAAAAACTTTCCGTAGCCGAGGGTGTTTACCATTCCAAATATAATTTATCATTAAAGAGTCAAGGGCCTGAAAAAAGGATTTGGGGAGAAAGATGGGGAGACATTGGAATAGATATAGGAACTTTGGGAGTAATGTCATTTTAATTGAATTTATTCTACCTATAAGAGAGAAAGCCAGAGGAGACCACTTCGATAATATTTGCTTCGCCTGATCCAATAATTTGAGGAAGTTCGATTTAAATAGGTTTTTAAAATTTCTGGTAAAACATACCCCAAGGTAACTCAGATGATCTGTCACCACTTTGAGTGGGAGAGCTGTATAATCAAGTTTAAGAGCTTCTTTATTCATCGGAAAGAGTTCGCTCTTACTCAAGTTAAGTTTATAGCCAGAAAACTGACTAAAGACCTCCAACACAGAAAGTGCCTCCGGTAAAGAGGTGGCTGGCTTGGCGACAAACAAAAGTAAGTCATCGGCGTATAATGATACCTTATGTTCGATTCCTCCTCTCCATATCCCCTGAATCTGGTTGTTACCGCGAATGGCAATCACAAGTGGTTCGATTGCAATAGCAAAAAGGAGCGGGCTCAAAGGACAACCCTGCCGGGTCCCACGGTGCAGATCAAAACTACTTGAGTAACGGCTATTTGTTAATACTGAGGCAGAAGGGCATGCATATAATAATTTAACCCAAGAAGTGAAAACAGGACCCAAACCGAATTTTTCAAGGGTGAAAAACAAATAATTCCATTCTACTCTATCAAATGCTTTTTCAGCATCCATAGAAGCGAGGCATTCTGATTCAATATTTCTGGGGGAATATAAAATGTTCATTAGCCGGCGGATATTATAAAATGATTGGCGTCCCTTTATAAACCCAGTTTGGTCGGGGGATATGATAGAGGGGAGAGCATCCTCCAATCTGTGGGCGAGAATTTTAGCAAGTATCTTCACATCCGTATTTAATAGTGAAATTGGTCGGTATGATGCACAATCTAGAGGATCTTTATCCTTTTTTAACAACAGGGAAATACAGGCCTGATAGAACAAAGGCGGGAGTTTACCTAAGTCAAATGAGTCTGAGAATACTGAACATAAAAAAGGCGACAATTCGGCTGAACATTTCTTGAAAAAGTCAGATGGAAGTCCGTCTGGACCAGGAGATTTGCCTGATTGCATAGATGTTATTGCTGCAATAATTTCCTTCTGAGTAATAGGTGCCTCAAGGCTATGTCTCAGGTCTTGAGAAAGGGAAGGCATGTTTAGGTTACTGAAAAAGGTTTCCATCACCGTTACGTCTACTGTACAATCAGAACTATACAAATTTGAATAGAATGTTTTGAACTTTTCGTTTATCAATTTCTGATCTGATGTTGTACACCCACTGTCTGTCCGTATTCCAGGGATGAGTTGCTTCGCTCTAAATCCGCGCAGTTGATTGGCCAGGAGTTTACCAATCTTGTCACCATGCTCGTAAAAAGTACTTCTGCTCCTAAGCAACTAGTCTGCAACCTGACGAGTGGAAAGAAGGTTGAATTCTGTCTGAAGTTTTAAACGTTCTTTGTAAAGTTCAGATGAGGGTGAATTAGCATATTGTCTGTCTATGTTCAGAATCTGATCAGCAATTTCAGTTTGTTTCTGTTTTGTACACTTATTTTTGTATGCTGCAAATGATATAATTTCACCTCTCAAATAGGCTTTCAGGGCTTCCTAAATTGTTGCATTGGACACATCTGCTGTTTTATTTATACTCAAAACAGTTTTAATATGTGTAGAGATGTGCGAAAGAAAACTCTCATCTGTGAGCAACAATGGATCCAGTCTCCACTGCCTTCTTGTATACTCAACGTCAGGGAAAGCCAGTTGAAGGAGCAGAGGAGCATGATCTGAGATCACGATACTTTCATAACTGCATGACTTTAGGTCTGACATCAATGAATTATCAACAAAAAAATAGTCAATTCGGGTGTAAGTGTGGTGGACATGTGAAAAGAATGAATATTCTCTTCCTGTGGGGTATAAAAACCTGTATGGATCAGAGAGGCTATAATCAGCAAGAAATGATTTGATATAACCTGCAAATCTGCTAAGAGTGGCAGGTTTGGGGGAAGAGCGGTCTAAGACAGGGAGTTGAGAAAAAAGTCTCTTAAAGAATTCTACATCATCAACGTTAGGCGCGTAGACGTTGGCCAAGATGACTGACTCATTGTAAAGTTTGCCTGAAACAATAATAAAACGTCCATTTTTATCTGATATAATGTTTGAGGACTCAAAAGGAATATTACTATCAATAAGGATAGCTGTGCCCCTGGCCTTAGCCCTGAAATTAGAATGAAAAAATTGTCCACGCCAGCATTTACTTAATCGCCCATGGTCAGAGTCATGTAAGTGGGTTTCTTGAAGGAAAACTATTCCAGTCCTGAGCCGTTTTAGGTGGGTTAAGACCTTACCCCTTTTCACTTGGTGATTAAGCCCCTTGACATTCCAACTAATTAAGATTGCCCTTCATCTAGCTCAGTTATAGTGAGAATAAAAAGAGTTGATCCGATAAGAAAAAGAGTAGCAAAATACAGAGGGAAAGGAAAACACAAATAACTGAAAACACAGCAGGTGATGACTTATCAGCTAAAACCCCAGTTAACACCACCCCATCCCACCCCATATATTGCTCTTAACAGCAAACCCCAAAAGACCCTTACTAGTCTCACAACAAACATTCCAAGCCTTAACTTTCTTACCTGTGCTAGCTTCCCACATAAGTCTTGTACAATTCACCCCATAACAGCTAGTAACACTATGAACAATCCAGCAAACTGTCAAAATGACAACACACTAAACAAACATACCGTGCTCACCCAACAAATTCGAAATACAAAAAAAAGAACAAGGCGTGAGTTAGACAAGCTGTCCAAATGGCAAAGAAAAATAAAAATAAAATAAAGAACAGACACGCTTATCTAGCCGTTTTAAAATAGAGATACAAATAAAAAAAAGCGAGTGAGCTAGACAATACGTCAAAATGACAAGCAACAAAAATGTCACGTTCACCCAGCTGATTTACTCATTTTAAAAAAGGGAGAAAAAGTGTAGTACCATCAGTCTGAGTTTGGCTGGGGATATGAAAAGAGCATTTGTCCAAATTGTATACTCACAGCAGGCAATCGTATTTACTACGGACTCACACCCAGATATGTAGTTAGATGCTTCAGAGACGGACCGCAACCACCGTCTCTCGCCGCTCTGGAGAGTAATGCGAAGCCTCGCACGGAATAGGAGAGAGGGACGGAGACCGCGCTGATAAAGCTCAGCCAAGACCCCCCTGTATTCAGCCCGCTGCTTCACGACCTCCGCGCTGTAGTCCTCGTAGAACCGGAGCTTGTGGCTGTGGTACTCCAGCTCGCCCTGTTTACGTGCCTCTCTCATGATGAAGTCTTTAGTCTGGTATCGGTGGAAGCGGATGACGACCGCGGCCCCGGTTTGGGTGCCAGAGTGCGGTGAGCTCTGTCCAGTTCCGGGGGAGAAGGGAGAGTTTGATTACCAAAAACTTCGACGAGAAGCTTGGAGAAAAAGGCGGTGGGGCGAGCGCCCTCAAGTGACTCTGGTAAGCCCACAATACGTACATTCTGTCTCCTGCTTGTCCCTTCCAAATCCGATAGTTTAGATTTCAGCAACTTGTTATCTTCCTGCAGTGAGGAGCACGTAGCCTCAAGTTGCTTCAGGCGTCCGCAAACAGTTTCTGCATTCTCCTCGAGATCGGTTATACGTTTCCCCTGGCCTGAGACCACGGCCTGGATGTTGTCCAGCTTAGTGTCCATGCTGGCGAACGATGATTTAAACTCAGCGGCTATGGCTGCTCTATGCTGCTCAAGCAGATCCGGAATTGAAGCCATTGAGCTAGCATTAACATCAATGCTAACCACGCTGTCCGAGGACATATCTGACTCTGCCGAATCTCTTTTTGCGTGTTTCTTTCTTCTAGGCATTTCTCCAAAACAGTATCAGTGTTACCGGCAACACAAGCACAAACAAAAATCGATGAAAATAGGGTTTAATCAGTTAGGTCTGAAATAGTTAGTGGGAGCTACAGAGCGATCGCACCTACCCCATGCTCTGTAACCCGGAAGTCGATAGGCCCCAATCTTAAAGAACATGTATGCTCTGAACGTGCTCTCAGAGCCACTGACCCCTTGATCATTAGTACAATAACCTGTGGTAATTATTTTCCATCTGGGATTGTGGCGAGATGTGAAAGAATCACCCTTAGTAAAGGTAAATCACCCTTAGTATGTGAAATTAGAAATGTTAACCCTTTGTATTTGATTTTGAACCCCTGAAGTGAAAGCTTCTATGTGTTTTTGTGTTAGTCGTTTGAAAATCTATATATTGACTAATATTGTGTCTCCTTAAATTTCAGACTCTGAGATTCGCCACTTATCTAACTAACATATTTTTTTGTAAGCAAGTTGCCCCTTGAAACTGGATAAAAAAGTGGTGTGGGTAATGTAAACTGCCTTTTTTAGACCCATTTTAGGTACTGCGCCATTTAAATTAACTAATGCCACTGGTCATGAAGGATTAGAATGTGTAATTAAACTGTTTAGTGTTGTTTTTACTCTGATAAATGTAAAACTGAGTCTAATGTTTCCCTCTGTATCACTCACTGATTTTCCTTTCATTATTGTGTATGTTAGTAATTATTAGTTGTTTCACTAGAACATATTGAGGGTCTGATGTTTAGTATTTACCAAATAAAGATGATTGACAGGTGGACTAGACTTATATTGCTCTTAGTCCCAACCTTTAAAATCTTAATTAGAAATAGGTTAGTACGTATTTATTGAGGGATTTTGTAAGGATTTTAATTTCTAAATTTAATGATGTTATAGCCCCCTCATTAATTTGCATTTACCCATTGTATAATCATTTAAACAATTTATATATTCTTCACATTTGTGATTTAATAAATGTTCTCACTTTAGACTTGGTACATGAGACGAGGAGGTAGAAACTAAGCAATAAAACTAAAGCTGATTTTCCCATAAGATAAGACTACATTCCGGAGGCCAGAGTATTTGTTAGAACAAAGGCCTTTCTGGCCAAGCAAGCTTCAGACACTTTCCCAAGGCCTGTTAGACCCTGTTTCCACCTGGCATTAATATGTGGTTTTTAGGATCCGATCGCGCTAACTACAGGTGGAAACACGTTCAATGCGCATTGAATGCGCATTGAAATTATCCACATTTGGAGGTGGTTTGAGACCACATATCCACATACCCATTAACAGTGGAAACACGTATGTGTATCTCATACACATTAGGCCCCGCCCACTCAACTGCAGCGAGTGACTGGGCGGAAACGCTTACTCATTCACGCGACAATTCACGTCATAAAAGCGCACCGTTGCAGGTAAACTGACATTATAAAGGATCCTTTATAATGTCTATGTGTGGAACAACTGTGGTCAAGCCAGCGGTCTCTTGTTTTTGCATGGTCAAACCAGCCGCTTCTTTATTTATTCCCCCCGTGTTGTGAGCACAGAGATGGCTCGGTGCAACTGATAGAGACAGTGAGCGAACAGCTCTGGCTGCGGCAGCTTCGTGACATCGTAGCAGTGGGACACAGTGTAGCCAACTGATTCATTTAATGACGAGGAAAAACACCACACAATAAACAGTGCCGCGCTCACATTTTCGCCAAAACACACTGACTCTCTTCACTCTAGCCGACGTGACTACACAAGGCGGAAATGATTCTTTCGACCAACTGTGGTCAAGCCAGCGGTCTCTCGTTTTTGCTCGGTCAAACCAGCCGCTTTTTTATTTATTCCCCCCGTGTTGTTGTGAGCGTGTATTTACTACTATCTATGGCGTAAACACACAGAGACGGCTCGGTGCAACTCATAATAGAGACAGTGAGCGAACAGTGCTGGCTGCGGCAGCTACGCAGTGGGACACAGTGTAACCAAGTGATTAATTTATTGATGAGGAAAACACCACACAATAAACAGTGCTGTGCTCACATTTTCGCCAAAACACAAGACTCTTGCCGAGGTGACCATAGACATTATAAAGGAATTTATAATGTCTATGGTCGTGGATGGTCTTCTTCTTTTATTTCCGGCAGACTAGGCAAGGGCGGGGCACTGCTGCCCCCGCCGGTTAGAAACAACAGTATAAGCGGAAATGATGTACGAGCTGATTTCCATACAGCGCGGGGAATTCGAATCCGGATCGCAAACGCGCATAGAAGACGCATTGTTAAGGCCAGGTGTGAACAAGCATATTACATTTACATATAACGATCGGATTCCTCAGAACCACATATTAATGCCAGGTGGAAACAGGGTCTTAGATAAACCCCCCCTATTCCGGTAAAGTTCAGCAGAGGACGGCCAGGAAGAAGATGAAGGATGGGCTTTGTAAACTGCCTGACAACGAGATTTAACCAATCAGGAGATTTTCAACATATGTTAAGAGACTCTGATGTAGAGAGAGAACTCACTTCTTCTTTCTTTTTGTCCTGTCAACCTGCCTTGTCAATTTACTTAAATAAATACTGAGGCCGAGATCCCGAATTTTAAACCTTTCTCCATGGCATTTTTTCCTTCATAAATAAGGCTAAAGAACACGTATATTTTATTTCTAACACATTCCTTAAAAAACACGTTGAGCTGCACACCATATCCCAAAATGGTGTGACAGCACTGAGGCATTCGTATGGTTGTACCATTGGGTACGTCGATGGAGGATTCCATTTGGTACTAGCTGTCCTGCCAAAGGACCTAAATAACCCAGGACAGGGTTTTTTGAATAGGGACAGCTCCATCCTGCTTGCCACGGAGACCCTTAACTCTTTGAGTTCTCACCTGAAGGGTTTGATAAGGGGGCATCTAGGAAGGACCAGGAGAGGTGCACCCTTAAAAAACAAAATTCCAGCAACTTATCCAAATACAACATCCTCACAAAAGATGTTGTGTTTGTGTTATCGCTGCTGGACAGCGCCATGGACATGGCCAACGAAGGGAGGCAGGGCTGTACGCTTATTTTTTTAGGTAGTAGCACTGGTGCTAGCAAGCAAAAAAAATCAGTAGCACAAAAATAAATTTGGTAGCACACAAAGTATGATCGAAAAATTGCATAACCTTAACCCTTGCATTTCTCTGTAATTACCTTTGAGCCTGTCATCTTGGTCTCATTTGAGATTCTCAATTAATATTATATCCTAGTGTGTGCAGTAATAATTGTAGAAAAATTAATAGGGTTGCACTGATTGCAATTTAGACAAAATAACCTAACCTGCCAATTCAAAAAAATTTCTGATTCAGAATTATTTCTCCCCATAAAACTATAAAAATAAAATCTATCTATATATTTTTTGTATATACACAGCATATCATTATTATATTAATAATAATCAATTTTTTTTTGAAAATGTCCTTCTGTTAATTACAACCAAACTTTAAAACATTAAACATAGCCTATTAAAGTATACATATTGGTACAATTTAGGATAAATTGAATAGGTTGTTGTAAATGTGTTGGGAGTAGCCTAGTTCTTCAGTGGCTTATTTCAAACTTTGAAAATAGACTACTGTTGACTTTTCTCAGCAGCTGAAGGATCTTTGCCTTTCAAGCTAGCGCACTGCAGGGCTGTGAAGCGCTAACTTCCTGTTCTTACCGGCTTCAAAATAAAAGTCAACTCATTTTTGGCTAGCAACAGACTTTTAATGTGAAGGCGCACATGAAATGTTCTGTTTGCACATGCGCTAACTTAACTGCGTTAAGAGCCGTCTCCTTCCGGTTATTACCGTTGGTGAAGTTTATTAGACGCTCGAATCGCCACACGAGCACAGATCCCGAGCACACATCTTTAACCAGCCAAAGTGGCCGGTAGACTCAATAACTTACTTGCCTAAGACTACATTCACCCGCATTTGGAGAGTGTTAATGTAGAGCCCTCTAAGCAGTATTGTGCAGCGCTCTTCTGTGTCTCAAAGAGACAGCATCTGCTCATTAGGAAGCTGTCACACTAGTGCCAGTGGACTTGTATTCATCATCGCACGTGATCAATTTCAGTAGCAAATGCGATCAAAACTGTCGCACTGTACTGGGAGGGGTACTAAAGTGAGGGCCTTTCTGACTTGGTCAGAAAGGGGAAGAGACATTCGAATTGACCGATGTGGTCAATCCATCGGACGTGAGCGCCGTGTCTGTCCACCTGGCATGCTCCATCACTGCCCGTGACCCTGACACCCACATCCTGTTTTCCAGGTATGGGTTGCAAGACCTGGTGGGTGTCAGGGGAACACTCTTCTCCGTGTTGGGCATGCACGAGGCCACACATTTTCGGTCCAACCTTGGACCAAAAAAAAATGGATGTTGGCCCAAAAATCCTCAAGGTATTGGGAAAGCAGGGAACAGTCACCTTCCTCCAGATGTATGTGGACTCGCCGCATGTCCACCTTCAAACACCCTTCAAACACCCTGTTAGTGGTCTCATTACCACTTGTGGTTTGACACACCCCAACTTTGCGAAGACATTTGCGGGAAGGGGTGTGTCTTACCTTAGCCACATGACAGAGCTTAAGGAGAAAGTTGTGTGTCAGCTGGGGTTCAGAGTGGAGCAGGTGGTGAGGTTTGAGGGGGAAATACCCTCTTACTTCAACCCATCTGCCCACTTTGATTTGGAGGCACTTCACGTTCTTTTTGACAGTGATCCCCTCCTCGTGCCCTTTAAGGACACCATTGGTGGAGATGGGCTGCTCTCCACTTTAAGGAGCACTATGGGGTGCATTCTGGATACATTGGGAGAGGCTTTGAACAGCAGTGAAGGAGTGGGGAGGTATGAGGAGTCCTGGAAAGCCTTCCAGAGTGAACTGGCTCTGGAAGAGGTCCTATATGGCCGCCCACTCTCCCCACTGGACTTCAAGCTGGCGGTAAGCCTGGGGACCAGCACAGTGGGGGAGAAAAGTCTGACCCGCAACAGGGGCTTTCTTGGCCTTGCGCCATTTTCAAGTGCAAGTTGTGGGGAAGGACCTCCCCCACTGGAACACTGGACGAAAAACGACCTCCAGAGGGACCGGATAGAGCGGCTATTCCCTCTCTGCCAGTCTTTAGAAGCTGAGCCCAGTGTAACTGGTTCAGCTCTCATCAGAGTGCTGCTGGGGGACATTTTCAGGCGGAACGACAGAATCCCCATGTCGAGCCTTTGCTCAGACACACCACCAGGAAGGCTGGTAGGGGCCATGGCCTGGAGACCCTGTGTGAGGACCTGGCCACCAAAAAGCTTTCCGGCCCCAAACACCTTTTGGGAGGGCTCGCGCTTTGGTGGCAAAGGTCGGCAAGATAACAAAGGACTGCCTCCTGAATATATGCCAGGACTATGGAGAAGTATCGGGATCATGGGATGGCCTGGATCCCGGCTACCCTGTCCCGCCTGCCACCTCACCTGAAAGGGAACGTTCGGCTCCTTGTGTTCACGTTTGTGAGTGCTGTGGGACTGGTGATGAATGGGGATTATGTAGATTACAATCACCTTCGCACCCTGCTCACAGACATGTCAAGGGTATTGAGCCAGGGTGACCTACAGAGGCTGAACATTTTGTCAAAGTTCACCTTACCAAAGGTCTATAACATGGTGATCTTTAAGCTCTACCCAAACATTCCCTTCAGGGTGAAGCAGCCACCACCAGCCCTTCTGAAGGGGGTGAAGCCCAGAGATGAAAGGGAGGAAGAGCTCTTCCACGACGACGTGCAGGCCACGGAGGAGCAGGACGACATCCGTCCAATCATGCCGTCTCCTGTTATGTGCCTGCCAGTAGGCCACTCAAAAACATTGTCAGAGCAGGAGATATCTTACATCAGTTTGGACAAAGAGGTAAAGCGAAAGGAGGCATACATGACATATGTCCAAAAATGTAAAACAGAGAACATACCAATCAGGGGAATGGAGGGCTTCAAAAAAAAGAATAGAATTAATGAAGTAACAACCCACTCTCCACACCCCATACTTTGACACAGGATGCACCATACACGCACAAGACACTCTCCACACCCCATGCTTTGACACAGGATGCACCATACACACACACCTACATCTGCCTGCACCAACGACATTTACACACACTCCATCACACATTTGCCTTGGAGTTGGTCGCTGAGAGCTAGACTGACAGAAACACACGCACACAACACATTTCCACACCTACATCTGCCTACACTGCACCCACAACATTTATACACACCCCATGACACTTGTTAGGTTCATAAAATAAAATAAACCCTCACACGCAGAGCTGCCAAGTCTCACGCTTTGGCCGTGAGACACACGCATATCAACCAGTTCACACGCTCACACGCCACACCTCCAATTTCTCACGCAGAGAAATGAATCCCAGTAATTTTTTTTTTTTTTTGGTACTTTTACTTTGAAAGTCTTATTTTGAAAACCTAAACGGACTGAGTTCCGTGACATCCTCTTTCTGCACGCGCGTTAACGTTATGCTTTGATGTGCACTGTGCATTCGAAGCGGGAGGCGAGCACAGCACCCTACCCGCACCTTCTCTTCCGAGGTGTGTGTTGATAGCGTGCCAAGTTACCGCTGATAAGAATTGTGTCCCCGCCGGCCGGTGAGCGCGCATGCATCAAACATATTAACCCTTCAATCTCACTCAAGTAAATTCAGAAGATCTTTGGATCGTTTTGTATATTGTTTTTGGTAATTTAGTTTGAAAATTAGGTTTGCAAAGTAACAAATGGCTCATCCGCCAATAAAAATGCTTTTATTCTTCTGTGTAATGAACTGTAGCCTATGTATTGCACATTTATAGCACTTTTCATAACACAAATCAAGGTAGCCTAAGAGGAGGGACCAAGTAACCCAGATGTTTTATTTTAGCTTAGTAGTTTGCATTGGTGTTGAACTGTTCCCTAATTTTTTTCTTCTTTGAATAAAGCCTAATGCTGCTAGTAAAATACCACCAGCCACTCAACCCTCAATAGTAGACATGATATAGAATAATTACCTTTATTACAGTTTAACCAAATGTTTTAACAATAGGCTACAGGAGATATTTGAAAGCACTACACATGCATTGTAGGCTATTCAATTAAATTTGTGTCAGCAAAACCTTGAATGTTCTCTTTTACTTTACATAAAAATTAATGCAGAAAAGGCACACATTGCTTCATAAAAATTCACCAGAATGCAGGAAATTAAGTGTTTAATGCTCAAAATTTTCTGGGGGGGGACCCCCAGACCCCCACTTATAATATGTCCACACCCAATGTTTAATTAAAACCTGTCCTACGACTTTGCAATTCATGAATTCGTTTATTTTAATAAGATTTTTGATGTTTTATCACATTTTCTAATTGTCTTTTATTTCTGATTTATTATGAACAATATGTAAACTTGCAGGACACTAGCAAAAATTATTGGGTGGGAAAGAGGACACGGTTTTGGGTCCCTCGGCCAAAAAAATCTCACTCCAAACTTTTGGTGAAACTTGGCAGCCCTGCTCACACGCCTATTAGGATTTCGACTTTGAAAGTCTGATCTAAATGAAAAAGCTAGTATACAAAGTTTATTAGTTATATCCTATCAAACTCATATTAACCAACTTGTAGCACAATGCTTTAATTGTCTATTATTCCCTCATAAAGGGGACTCTCCTCTCTGCCCCTTGGTCCTGCCAGAGACACACACCCCACCTTTTGCCTCTCATAGCCCTGGATTTAACCCTCTGGACCACCTGAGTTTTACGTCTAAATAAAGTACTATATTTAATATATACCACCGTGTTTAGAGTTTCTACTTTGTCAGAGCTCCCCTCATCATTAATTGATGTTGCTGAACTCCGCTAAACTATAAACCTTTTCTACTATTGTTATCAGCAAATCCTTCTCCCGTGTTCACGGAAGGTTTCAATTCTTGTTATTGTGTATAAGTTATTAGACACTTAGTTTGTAACCCACCCTCCTAATAAAATAGAACAAATATACTATTTTCAGAATATAAACATCTAGTTTAATCTGGGAAGGTATTTATAACCTATTCTTTTATATTTAAAGATTAGGTGTATCAACATATTCTCTCCTTACAGAGAGGTTAGTTGTATGAGGTTGTGTGTGTTTTAAATCAGTAATGTGCCGTAGTGTGGACTCAATATTGTTCTTACCTCCCCATGGACGAAACCATCTCTTTGAAGAAAAAACCCTATACCTAAAGTCCTTCTGTTCCAGTTATAAACTAATTCACAACTGAGGCTTTACAACATTTAAGGGATTTTATTTACAAAATACAAGAGAGTATAGGTATAATACATAATGGACAATAAAGGAAAAGAAAAGAGGTTGTATGCCTATATAACCCATTCAATAGAGTTATTTTGACTTGGTTCTCGGTTCTAAATTTGTTGTAGCTCGTGAAAAAATACCCAAACACTGGCTTGCGTAAGTATCTTTTCTAGAGCTACTAAAACTTATTTTTGTACAAGGGGCTAGACAGAGATCTTGTATGGCGCCTAATAAGGAATAGGCATGTCCCATTGGCTAAAGGTACCATGTATGCAAAAATCTCTGTCTATTTCCCTGTAACCCAGTCTGTTTTTTTCTCAATCGCTATGAAAACTTTTTGTACAAGGGGTTAGACAGATATCCTTATGGCCGCCTAATAAAGTATAGGCATTTCCCATTGGCTAGAGGTACCATATGTTGCAAAAACATCTGTCTATTTCCCTGTACCTCAGTCCGTTTTCCTATTTCTAAAAATCCTTGATCAAGTCATTCTTAGTGTCAAGAGGTTCACAGATGTGTTTTTAAAAGACTTTGCCTCTAAGTACTTCGGAGTATTTTGGACTCACTAAGTTTTTCTAAGTTTTTCTTCTGCCTCCATGGTTAAAGGGGGCAGATAGATTCTGCTGGAACAGAGAGTAACACACAAAAAGCGGCCCAAAAAAAGCCTTGTCCTGCTTCAAACAGGCTCTTATATAGTGAACTGAAAAACCAATGAGACTTGGGAGAGGGAGGAGTGAAAAAGGCACAGCTGTGTGGGGGAACCCCGGTAGCCCCCTCCCTCTACTCCTTACTACTGTATGGCCATATACGGTCCTTCCCCCTATTACTTCCTGTGACCCTATGGTCCTCCCCCTCTCCTCTGGTCAACTTTAAGCTGTTGAGCCTTCACATTCTATTCTGTTTCATTAAACATTTCCTACTTTTACTTATGACCAAAAGAAATACAAATGTCACAATATATGCACAAGTAAAAAGTTACATCATGTTCGATTATCACTTCACGCCTTGACGTGGCGTGAGGGCTTGCGTGCCCCTGGGTGCTCCCAGGGGCCAGACCAAAGAGTCCATTTTCTTACCTTAAAGGTCACATATTATGCTAAATGCACTTTTTAAATGTGTTCTAACATATCCATGGGTCCACGGTGTGCCTAGAGACTGCCAAAATATCAACAAAAATAACAATCTCTCCTTTTCTCACTCTCCCCCTTTCTGAAACCCCCACCCCTCCCCCCAATATACTCAAGTCAGAATTCTCGCCGACTATCACGTAATAGTCGGCACAGCCACATCCCCATATTTTCTTTATATGTCCATGCTTCCCCCCAGAAACGTCCACCGTGCAGTAGTCCGATAACCCCCCCCCCCATTTCTTATTGGTCCACGGCCCCGAGATCCGATGGAAAATTTTCCCAGCGACAGCCATGTTGTTTTCCCCGCTAAGCGACAAGATGCCCTTAGTACAGCTTGAATGTTACATACACCAACACAGAATGCTTTTGCTCATACTCCACTAATTTATCTTAACCACAGCAGTCTATTAATGCCTCGTTTTTAATAACACAACGGATAGGAAGCTACCTGTGCTTTTTTTTAAACGGTGAAACTAAAATAATAGTTTTTATTGGTAGTTTTGCCTGACTGGTGTATAGCTATTAGCTTTGGGACAAGCAACCAGCTTTTGCTCATAACACACTGTTTATATTCCCCACAGCAGTCTGAAAATGACTCGTTTTTTTTTTTTTTTTTCAACATCTTTTTATTTGGGATGGGTATACATTGATAAATACACTTAATCACATAATGTTCATGTAACCCTTCCTTGCACCAACTTTACATAAGCCTACATGCAGGCACATATACAACACACAATAAAAAAACAAAAAAAACAAAAAAAAAACAATCCTATACTAATAATAATAATAATAATAATAAGACGGAAAAAAAGAAAGAAACAATAATAAATAAATAAATAAAAATCACAACATCATTTTCTTATCGTTGTTGACAACCTACAAGAAAATTCCTCTAAGCCACTGATTAATGGGATCCAAAATTTGTGAAAAATATGGCCGCGATCGCATTTTTCCAGGGTTAATTTCTCTAACGGTAAAAAAGTGGACATTTGTTCCAAAAACAACTTAAAGGTTGGCGGAGACTCATTTTTCCAAAAAAAAAGAATACATTTCTTTGCATAATATGTTATAAGTATCAGTATTCTGGATTTTTTCCTATCTAAGTGAAAGTCTAGGGACTCATTTAATAAATAAAAACAGGGGTTTAAATTAAATTCCAATTTCAAAACAGATTTCGTAAAATTATGAATACAATTCCAAAAGTAATTCAAAAAATGACATTCCCAAAACAGGTGCAAAAAAGTTCCCTCTTCCTTTTTACATCTAGGGCATTTTGATGAATTATCATTTGAGATTTTATGCATTTTTATTGGTGTGAGATAGAATTTATGAAAGAACTTCCAATTAGCTTCTTTGATTTTGTTACTTGTATATGGGAAATGTATTCTTTCACAAATGTTTGACCAAATATTTTCATTTAAAACCAACCCTAGGTCCTTTTCCCAGATCTTTAATAACGTTTGAAAACATGAATGACCCGTTATTGATAGGACACCATACACTTCACAAATTTTTCCTTGAATTGTAGTTGAGGAAATTAATGTATCCTCCATTTCCGATAATCCAAAACGGAACTTTTTTTCTTTGATCAGTGATCCAACAACATTCCAAATCTGTAAGTATTTTAAAAAATCTGTGTTCGGGATGCCATATTCACTTTTTAAGTCAATAAATGATTTTGGTTGTAAGTTTTTATGGAATACATCTCTAAATTGTTTTATACCCAAACTTGTCCATTTACCTATATTAATTGGTTTTAAATGTTTTTTCAAATCAGGGTTTTGATGGATAGGAGAATACATCGAAGTACAATTAGGGAAGCCAAGTGTCCTAATACAGTCCGTCCATGCTAAAAGCGTATTGTAGACAGTGAAACACTGATCCATGTTTTTTTATCAAATTAAATTGTTTTATAAATATGAGGGAATCCAACGGCAAGGGATCAAAAAAGTTGGCCTCCATCTGGACCCACAATGAGTCTTGTCTCCCCAGTGACCATGATATTAAATTACGTAATTGCGCTGACCAAAAGTAGTACTGGAGATTGGGGAGACCAAGGCCCCCCATGTTTTCTGGTTTCATGAGGTTTGTCAGACTTATTCTTGGTTTTTTATTGCACCAGATAAATTTAGAAATGTCTCTGTTTAAAGGTTTAAAAAATACTGCAGATAAATAACATGGTAGCATTTGGAAAAGAAAGTTCAATCTTGGTAAAATATTCATTTTTATAACATTTATTCGTCCTAACAGGGATAATGGTAAAGTTGACCACTTCCACAAATCTGCTTTAATCTTATCAATGAGAGGAGTGTAGTTTTCTTTGAACAAATCGTCTAATTTTGGAGTAATAATTATTCCAAGGTATTTAAAGCTAACAGGCGTCCATTGGAAAGGATATGGTCTACACATGCTTTCTGTTGGAGTCATATGCAAGAGGCAAGCATTGGATTTGTTAAAATTGATTTTATATCCAGAATATTTTCCAAATTGTTTTATTGTACTATATAAATGTGCTGTTTAGTTTTCTGGGTCTGTTATATATACAATTATATCATCTGCATATAACGATATCTTATGTTCGTTATCATCAATCTTTAATCCTTTAATGTTAATATTGTCTCGTACACATGATGCTAATGGTTCAACCACCAGTGCAAAAAGCAAGGGTGACAATGGGCAACCCTGTCTTGTCCCTCTGGTCAAGGAAAAGTACTCAGAGGAGGCACCATTAGTGATGACTGCTGCTTTAGGGTTTTTATAAATTGATTTGATCCATTCGATGAAATTATGGCCCACATTAAAACTATGAAGAGCAGTGAAAAGGAAATAGAAGATAGAAGCAGAGAAGGCTCCCGGCAGGTGTCCAATTTATTTATTGTATTCAGCAGTCTCCTTATATTGTCTGCAGCATATCTCCCTTTTATAAAACCTGATTGGTCCGGATTTATTAATTTAGGTAGAATAGATTCAATTCTTTTTGCTAGTAGTTTTGTAATAATCTTATAATCATGGTCAAGAAGACTAATAGGTCTATATGAGGAGCAATTTAAGGGATACTTGCCACTTTTATGTAACACACTTATATGTGCATAATTCATTGAATTGGGGAGTATTTTTTTAAGACAGAAATGATTGATCATTGGCATAAAAATTGGCTGAAGATCAGTCCAAAATTCTTTATAAAATTCGGCTGAAAAACCATCTGGACCTGGGCTTTTATTTGTCGGCATTGAATTAACTGTAGCCCAAACTTCTGCTTCTGTGAATGGAGAGTTAAGGTGTTGTTGATCTAATTCAGATACTTTAGGTAAATTTATGCTTTTGAGATAATTTTCTAATTCTTCTTGAGTGTAGCTACTATCGGATTCATAGAGTTTATTATAAAAGTCATAAAAAGCTTTGTTAATTTCTTTTGGGTGATGATTTATATTATTGTCCTCTGAGCAAATTGCAGATATAACCCTTTCTGATTGTTCTTTTTTAAGTTGATGGGCAAGTAATTTACTTGGTTTATTGCCAAATTCATAGTGCTTTTGTCTAATATAGTTAATTTTTTTGGTAATTTCTTCTGAAATGTTAAGATTTAATTTAACTCTAGCCATAGCCAGTTGTCCCCAATTGTACTCTGTGGAGGCAGTCTTATGGAGTGCTTCATATCTACTTACTTCTCTTTCAAGTTCTTGTCTTTGCTTCCGTTCCTCCCGTTTTATGAAAGAAACATATGAAATTATTAGTCCCCTTAAAGTGGCTTTTGCAGCTTCCCATATAATATTGGGCTCTATAAGGGGATCATTATTTTCCCTTATGTAATTGTTAATCCACCCTTGCATTTTAGATTTGAATTCTTTATCCTTAAGTAAAGAAGTGTCAAATGTCCATCGGTTAAAATGTATTTTTTCATATTCCAAATGAATAGTTAAATGAATTCTAGCATGATCTGAAACTATGATTGGATTTATTCCACAGTCTTTTACCATATGCATGTGTTTTGAGTGTATAAAGAAATAATCTATTCGTGAGTATGAATTATGGACATTTGAAAAAAAAGTATAGTTTTTAACATTTTGATTTTGTTCACGCCATACATCAGTAAGGCCACATTCTGCACATAACCCATTAAGGACCTTTGAGGATTTGGAGCTGTAACCTTTAGTTTGATGAGATTTATCCAAGGAAGGATCGAATGTACAGTTGAAATCTCCTCCTATCACTCCAAATCCATTACAATTTTCATTGAAGAGCAGAACCATGTCAGACATGAATGTTGGAACATCGATATTAGGGGCATAGACATTTAAAAAAGTTACTGGTTTTCCATAGATAGAACCCGATATCAAAACAAATCTACCATTTGGGTCTGTGACTGACTTTTGCAGTTTGAATGGGATGTTTTTACTTATCAAAATAGCAGTCCCTCTACTATGAGTTTTGTATGAAGAAAAGTAAACCTGATCAACCCAGTCCCGCTTTAATTGCAAATGGTCATTGTCTGACAGATATGTTTCTTGTAAAAAAGCAACATCCACTTTGTCTTTTTAAGAAGAGTTAGTATTTTTCTCCTTTTAAATGCATTCCCCAAGCCTTTAACATTCCATGAATGTATTTTCATTTCTGACATGGTTACTGCTGCACACTAAAAATAAATAACATTTCAAGTTTGTAGTTGGCCAACAGAAAGGTTATCATTGCTTTCAATAAGTAACATTAAGAAAATAAAAAAATATAAAACCGAAAAATAAAAATTGTTAACCCACAAAAAACGTACATCAACCCAACCCAGCCGTGGTTTTATAATCCACGGTAACACATCTACCTTGTTCATAGTAGGCATAAGAGAAACAATTTATGGTATTGGCATCTTGAAGCTTCCTTCCTCAGTGCTCCTAAATAATTACAAGAGCGAATAATATTCTACATCTCCCTCTAAACGTAAGGGTAAGTAAGGGAACTATTTTCTGTTATTTTATATAAAAAGTAAAATTAGAACGAAACAAAAAAAGAGTGAGAGAGAGAAAAAAAAGAAAAAAAAAGAAGAAATTGGTATAATCCGTTAGTTCTAACGTAGCACACTGTTGAATAGGTCGGCCTAGTCTGTGAGGGGGGAATCCCCGCGCTTCCAAAAAAAGAGAGGAGAGAACAATATGAAAAAAAAAGGAAGGCATCGATCACCAATCATATACTTGTGATATTTGAATGGACGGGAAGGGAAAAAATTAAAATAAAAATGATCCTAACTAAAGCCGGACTATCGTCACCATCTTGTAAAATCCCCCCTCCCTACATTCAACCTTGGTATTGACCGTCTGTCGTCATTCATTGTTGCAGGAAGTAAACACAGGTAAAAGTAACACACGAGTGAGCCGGCTACCTGAACAGAAGTATCCACTTTAAATACAAAAAAAAATCCCTTCTCCCTTTAAGTCTTACCAGTCATAACGAAGGGAGTAGAATAATAACGTTTTACCTCCACTGGTTTTCAATGTTGTAGTCAAGCCCCAACCTCAGCGATTTTTACCAGCATCCAATAAGGAAGTGACCACAACTGTAGTAACCCGGAAGTGCCACTGGGGGCTGTATGCAGAAGAGAGCCATCTCTCATTGACTCCAATGTTAAACATGCCGTTTTCACAGCATTATTAAACCTATTTCAGGCCTGGATTGAAAAACCATTCTAGTCTGTATGTTTAGTTCATATCTCCATGACAACTCTGAGGGGGGTGAATTTCTTTCTAGCAGGCTAGTTTTTATTCTATTGGAGGTTAAAATATATGAATTTTAGGGGCGCGGCCTCTTGATTGACAGCTAGCCTCTGTCCCTCACTGCGTCTCTAAGGCTAGTTGTAAGGGTTAGCATGCTAACTCCGTCATCTTGAAGTCGACTGCAGACTGCAGACAGTGCGCTCATTCCTCCATTCGTGTGTGGATCCCTGCTGTGGAGATGTCGTCATGCTCCTCGGTACACTGTACCAACCGATGGTCTAGGAACTGTGGTCGCCAGTTTTTTCGGTGAGTAACATTGTATTTACAATTATTTTTTTATGTTACAATGTTAAAATAGAACGAATTAAAATGTGTTGGTTTCGCAAGTGTAACACTCACAGCGTGTTAGTTCTGTTATGCCAGCTAATTAAATCGCCACACTTGTACCATAGTAGCCTACTGTGTTCAATACGTGTTGAATATCGGTTTAAATCATATATCAAAAATCAGAAACGAAAGTGGGCTCCGCGTCTGCAGCCCGGTGTTTGGCTGGTCGTTCCAGTTAAACCTTTTATAAACTATATGGGTTAAAACTATGGCGTAAATACACTTTTGTGACAAAATATAGGCTATGCTCACAAGTTTGCGCTCATTAATATTTATACAGATGAAGGGGCTATGCGAATTCGTAAAAACTGCTCCGTTTCGCAGATAGGCCTAATACGATGGCTGTCATTGTAAAGATAAAACGAGAAATATAGGCTAGGCTACTGTATTAAAGCAAATAGTCAATTACAATAGTTTTTGGCTGTCAATAGTGATGCAGACTGTAAGGAACATCACATAAATACGGCACACCTCTACCACAATAGACAGGTAGCCTATCTAAATTAAACAAATTCATTCGGTTTGCAATAGGTAAGAGACAGGAAGTCTACAAGGATTGGCTGAAACCAATTTGGTTTACAATAGGTAACAGAGACAAAGTCTACAGGCTGACTGAATGAAGCTGGCATAAAACAATAGATTGTGCAACCTGTATGAGAGGTGTGGAATAGGCATTCATTGGGAGAGTCATGTGTGTGTGTTTGGGAGGATGGGGGGGGGGGGGGGGGTGCAAGCAGGAAGACCATACTTCAGTAGGCTAGTGTCAAGCCCCCCACATATAATATGCAATAATTCTCATTACATCATATATATATATTTTTTTTTTACATTCAAATAAACTAAAATAAAATATACAATTGTGGCTGTGTTTCCGCAGCTGTGTTATCCTTGGATATTACGGCGGTTATCATCTATATATTTACATCTGCATTAACTCAAAAATAAATATACAATTGTCCTCTCCTTTTATCTCCTGTCCTCACACAGAAATCAATCAATCCAATCAGCGGTACAATATGGCTGAAAACTCAGTAGCATGACAGCCCAGCTTTACACTGTATATGTAATAATATAGGGGTAACGGTAATGATGATGCAATGTTTACAATTTAAATAAATGTTTTTCCATCAAAAGCCTTCCCCTAGGTGATCCTGTCGGCTGGACAAATGGGTGACCGACATGAAGAGACAGAACTGGACACCCAGAGGGGGAGATCGTCTTTGTAGTGACCATTTCAAGCCTCAGATGCTCACCACTGACTCGAGGGTAGAAACCTTTTTTTTACCCAACAAAGGAGGGAACATTTTACTTTAAAAGTACAGGCTATCAATAAAGTCTCTTTACAATTCAACCAATTTATTACAAAAGCAAATAAATAGACAAATATGTTCTAATTATATATATATATATATATCACCTATACACATATACACACACACACACAAGTCCATACGGGCATCATTGTAGTATAGCCTCAAAAATGCCAATAGCATCGGGTATCTTTTGCTTCAGCACTCAAATGCAATGCTTAAAAACTCTGGTAACCACTGATTACATGTGACCAAATCTGATTAACATATCTTATCAATTGCTTTTGTAATACATTTGTCAAATTTAAAAGAGACTGTATGGACAACCAATACAATGACAAATACCTAATTAGGGAACTCTGAAAATCTTACTTTTTTATGTCACCGTTAAACTGGAATCACTATGATGCTTGCCAATTATATCAAAGAAACATGAGAACCTTTCCTTTTTACTGGGTTTAATTCAATAAGCTGTAATCATAGATTTAAAATTGGTTAATTTTTAACTGCAATGGATGTATCACATATTTAATACACTTTTAATATAAAAAAAACAAATTAACTGCTTACTTTTAATATTAAAATTTAAAATAAAAAAGGGTGATGAGTTGATTTTCTAGTGCATTACTTTTATCTGACTCTTTCTGTATTGTTTGACTCAGTGGTTGTCTCTCTGTCCTCTTCCAGGTTAACATGGAAGAATGAATGTGTGCCTGTTCTCCCTGATCTCCACGGTGAAAGAGCAACGTTGTGGCCCTTCATCTGGCAGCAAGCTGAAGTCCACCTACATTCACACTAACCTCATCTTATCTGCTTGTGATAATTGTCATTGATTGTGATCTTTTGTGATATATTTTGTTCTGCACTGTCCATCCTGGGAGAAGTATTCTTGCTCTGTAGCTCTTCATCTTTCAACGTTTTCTTTGTGGGATTTTTTCCTAACTTAAGTAAAGTGTTTTACAACATTACATAGTCCTAATTATATAGAAACCATGATTGTATTAATTGATAACTTAATAGACCCAAATGTATTATGTTTAGATTATTTTAGTGTAATTTTTAATGAAAATATGCCAAAAATGTTTCATACTCCAGCTCTCCTATTAAAATTTTAATGCAAAACTTTTACTTGTAACAGAATATCTTTACAGTTTGGTATTTGTACTCTTAATATCATTTTCTACTTTTACTCAAGTGATATTTCAATTGGTGACTGAAAGAGTAAATTCTCTGATATTATGATGATGATGATGATGATGATGATGATACTTTTAATGACCACACAGCCAGGCTGGTGGAATTTGTTTTCAGTACAGCTCCTTGGTACAGGTTCCAACTTTACATTGAATAGATAGATACAGACAGGCACATTACATAATACAACAGGGCCGTGATTAATCCTCAGCGTTCAGATTTTAGAATGTTACTTGCAGTGGGACTGAAACTGTTTTTGAACCGAGTTGTGTTGGAGGCAATTGTCCTGTAACACCTCACAGAAGGAGCTGGAAGGCATAGTGTGCAGGGTGAGTGGGATCAGAGATGATCTTGCGGGCTCTGTGTAGTGTCAGTTTGCGGGATAGTAATTCAAGGGATGGTAGGGGGGGTGCCAATAATTTTGGATGCTCTGTTGATGCGCTGTAATTTCTTCCGGGAGAGTGAGTCAAGACTGGCAAATCAGACTGATGGATGAGGTGAGGATGCTTTCAACGATGGCAGAAGCAAAGCAGAAGATGGGACCTTACTCAGAAATTCTTGAGCAAGTCTTTGCTGGGATTTTTTGCTGTAGGCTATGTCAACAAATTTAGATTTTTCTGAGCAGTTTTCACAAGTCAGTTGAAATGAGTAGAACAGACAGGTAGGCCTACTTGTAGGCTACATAACCTTCAATATTTATTGCATCAACAGACAGCAAGAGGTTTATCCTGCACTTCAAGTAGGCCTAGCCTATTTTGTTCTCAACAAAAGTAGAAGAGGAAACTGCTGAATGTAGGCTACCGTGCTGATCTGCTATCACTGGATTCACTTCAGGGGTGTCGGCAAAAACACCACTTAAGGCCAAACACGTCAGACTATGAAGCATGAGACGATGAGAGGAGGAGTAAGGATTTATCCTAGCCTATGTTTATTTCCTTCTTTAACATGCACAGCAGCATACAGATCCCAGGAAAATAACAGCAGCAATATTCGGCTCATGATGACACGCTAAACAGCTGTTGCAACCTGCGAATCGCGGCTGTTTAATAACGTGCATAAATTATAATTTATAGAGATCGGGAAACTCCATGAACTTACTCGAAGGGCGATGCAAACAAACTCAGGGAAAGCACGTTTCAACCGTGGATTGATAGATGGTTACTGCGGCAACGCACACGCACTCACACAACAGAGAGAGAAAGAAAAAGAAACTTCACTAAACAGGCGCTCCGGCTGACTGACGTGACGGCGCTAACTGACAGTTATAATGTCATCCACACTGAATAGAACACTTCTTAAAACAGTATAAGAAATAACAATCGCTTATCTTGTTGTTAACCCACCAGTCTCCTTACTAGCAGTGTGTGTAGTATGGAGCCAGGGGTACGTGCTTTCGGATTACACAGTTTATTCAATCACTTCATTAACGCATTTAACGTTCAGTAACGATAACGGCGTTGTAACGACGGAAAAAGTAATTAGTTAGATTACGCCGTTATTTTAAACGGCGTTATTCCCAACACTGGTTTCAGCTATGAGCTTTTTAATGCCCTCTCTCAGGTGCTCGGAGGTGATATTAAGAATATGTTCAGCTCTGTTGGGGTTGTTGGACCAAACTGTAGGCAGGGAATTACGTGACTGAGGCTGAGCTCGTCTACCGGTAGGCTAACTAGTAGAGCGAGTGCTGTTAGCTTAGCTCCTGGCTCGTGCTAATGTTGCTAACTCGGTGTACGTCACAGTACTTCGGCTAGATGGGACTATCTCCCTCCCCCCCGACGTCACTACATGCCCTTTTTTGGTACGAGGAAGTGAGGCGGAGACAAACTTAGGCAAAATGGCGGCGCGCACACGCCAAGAGAGAAGGGATACTCCTCGGTGAACTGAGGTCGGCCATGCTGCTCTATCCATTTATTATACTATCTATGGTTGTAGTCTATCTGAGACTTACAGCAGCTGCATGACGAAGGATTCTGCTTCTTTTGGATCGTCAAAAAAGACGATACTGTGTTGATGAAGAACACGAAGACGATGGGGGTATGCAAATCACATGCATTATGTTGTATGCAAACATATTCTTTTCGATGAGCATTTTTATCACCCGATCGAAGTCCTTGCGCTTTCGGTGAACTTCTGCAGACAGATCCTGGCGGATGGTGAGTTTAGCATTCCCCTGAAGTATCGGCATTTTCTTTGCAGACTGTAGTATAATTTCTTTATCTCTGAATCGTAGAAAGCGGATTAAGACTGGCCTTGGAGCCTTGCCTGGTTCTGGTTGTGGTCGTAGTGAGCGGTGAACTCGTTCCAGCTCGAGTGGTTGGTCTATGGAGAGTTTCAGCCAGCTGGGCAGCTTCTGTTGAATATATTCGAGTAGTACTTGATTGCCTTCCGACTTTTCCGGGAGCCCCAGCAAAATCAAATTCTTCCTCCTCCCTCAAGATCATCGGTCTTAGATTCCAACGTTTTTATCAGTTTTTCGGCTCGGTCTAGTGCTCGCTGGGAAGTGTGTACGGTGTCCTCTAATGCTGAAATCCTTTGTTCGGCTTCGTCCATGCGCCGCTGCTGTTTCTCGAGTACTTGATTTGTTTGTGTCAGCGCATCTTTCATTGTTGAAACTTGCCTTGTCACGTTCTCCAGACGAGTATCAATGCCATCCAATCGGCCCAATATTTCATGGCGTTGTGATTTCAGCTCTGTCATTATCTCAACAAGAGAGTGGTTCACCTCTTTTTCCATAGTTGCCACACTTTGGCCCTCATTTATCAAACTTGCGTGGAAACTGGTGCAGATTCTGGCGCAAATACCTCCCTACGCCAGGTATCGCGTGGGATTTATCAAACAGTCGTATCTCGCCAATCTCGGCGTACGCCACGCCATTATTGATAAATGCAGCGGCTGAAAACAATCGTACCACGCCCCTATATTTTCTCAGTTTAGAGGCCTCGCCCAGAGGTTTTGCGACATGGATATGCGCATTACGGTACAAAAGAGGAACTTATCTGAAGTAGAAATTGACAGAATAACAGCGAAAGTAGAAAAATAAAGAGTTTCATTTCGGAGCATTACAAGCGGCATCAAAGAACGACAGAAGGCAGCAGTTAGGAAGGAAATAACTGCTGCGGTCAACAGCGTTGGTGTTGACAACAAACGATCTCCAGCTGAGGATTTTGCATTTTAGGTTTACATTTGGCTATTGCTCAAATGCTATAAAACTGCATATACAATTATTTGTCGCCATTTCTTTGAATAGATGAAGAAAAAGTTGTCTGACTAAAAAATCGCCACTAAAAAAAGCGTGTTGCTGTTCTTAAATGCAACCAACTGAGGGTGCGGGCATAATATAAGTGCTAGAGGAGAAACAGACGCACGAACTGTCCGGTAATGGTCCCCATAAAATAAATACAGGTCTGCAGAGATTTGAATGATTAGAATGTATTGGCCCTTTTAGATAGCACTACTCAAAAGGGTTGTAAAAACTAAAAATAACACATTTTGCGTTTTACTGTATGACAGCACGAGTGGTCAGCCCGGCCGTCAGCTGCACAAGCCGACCCGGCAACGATCAGCTGTGAGAGCGCCCACTGTCCTGCTCCACCAGCAGATCGGAAAAACGTGCCGGTTAACGGTGGAAATAAATCTCTCGCTTAAGCGATCAATGACACATTAAAAGAGGAATTAACATCTAAAAAGTGCGTCAAATAAATAAAATGTTAAGCTGAATGTTGTGCCGTATATTTTTTATCATAAAGAGCAGTGTAGGCCTAGCCTACTACATATTTAATACTGTGGCTAACATTTTGAATGAATGCAGCCCCCATGCCTCAGTGTCCCCCCAGCTGCTCCAGACGGAGACAACTGCCCTTACGTAGTCCCATGCAGTGCTCCTAAGTGGCCGGTGTGTGCACTATTGAATCAGTGCTCCTACTCAGTTGCACACCATAAGCTGCACATTTTTAAGTGATTAATATCTTTATTTCGGTCTGAGCAAACACTGCATTTGTATTATCTTCTAATAATTGTCCAACAAAGTCATCGGCTACCCGGCACAGCCTGCACTGCGAGTCCATGCTGTTTACAAACTTGCGTACACGAGCTGAGAGCTGGCGTGGGATTTGAGCGTATCCTACGCTCACGTCCATATTGATAAATGCCGAGGTTTGCGTGGAAATGTACGTACACCCAAATTTCTGGTCTACGCAAGGTTGATAAATGAGGGCCATTGTGCGTGTTCCTCTGTGTCTTGTCTGGTTTGTAAATTTTTTCTGTTTGCCATCCTTTTTTCACCCTCTATCTTTTTAAGCAGGAATATTGTATGCTTAACTCAGAAGTTCAATAGAAATGTAGGTGGTAATCCAATTCAGTGGAGGTAAAAAAACTCACTTTAAGCACTGAGGTAATGCGGAGCTCTCAGCTCAAGCTGCCATCTTGTTTCCCTTCTCCCAGAACCTCGCTGGGAAATGACTTGTTTTTAACATGACAAAGGATGGGAAGATATTCCTGTGGAAATCACACTTTGAAGCTACTGTTTTCACTGGTTTAAATCGTCTGAGTCTTATTTTTAGCGTTAGCGCCCATGTAGCTTCAGTTGTAGCACCAAGTTTTGCTCCTAATACACTAACTTAGCTTTCCCCTTGCAGTCTAATAATGCCTCGTTTTTAATAACACAACGGATAGGAAGCTACCTGTGCTTTTTTTAAACGGTGAAACTAAAATAATAGTTTTTATTGGTAGTTTTGCCTGACTGGTGTATAGCTATTAGCTTTGGGACAAGCAACCAGCTTTTGCTCTTAACACGCTGTTTATATTCCCCACAGCAGTCTGAAAATTACTCGTTTTTAACATGACAAAGGATGGGAAGATATTCCTGTGGAAATCACACTTTGAAGCTACTGTTTTCACTGGTTTAAATCGTCTGAGTCTTATTTTTAGCGTTAGCGCCCATGTAGCTTCGGTTGTAGCACCAAGTTTTGCTCCTAATACACTAACTTAGCTTTCCCCTTGCAGTCTAATAATGCCTCGTTTTTAATAACACAACGGATAGGAAGCTACCTGTGCTTTTTTTTAAATGGTGAAACTAAAATAATAGTTTTTATTGGTAGTTTTGCCTGACTGGTGTATAGCTATTAGCTTTGGGACAAGCAACCAGCTTTTGCTCATAACACGCTGTTTGTATTCCCCACAGCAGTCTGAAAATGACTCGTTTTTAACATGACAAAGGATGGGAAAATATTCACGTAGAAATCAAACTTTTAAGCTACTGTTTTCACTGGTTTTAATCATGTCAGGTCATGTCAAATTGTTAAAAGTATGGCTTAGCTCCGGGTAAACACTGTGTTCGCAGTCACGCAGTGTCTCTCTAGTATCGCGAGAGCATGGCAGAGACGGTGGGAGAGCCCCATGGTCATATAAAGAAAGCCCGGCAGAGAGGTGGGAGGGGCCAGCCAGATCGCACAAATATAGGTCATCCTGAGACCAGAGGACAATCAGGGTATAGAGGCTTGCTACAATAAATGATCTAAACAGGTTTTTCAGCAAACATCTAAAAAAATAAGTATTAGGGACTACTTAGACCATATAAAATTGACAGCAAAGTGCATAATATGTGAACTTTAATTACCTGTGCTTACTTTAATTACCTGTGCTTACCTTACTTACCTGTGCTTATCTTACTTACCTGTTAGTCAGCGGCATATATGACTTGACCCCAACAACATTCTAACAAAAGGTTTTTCAGTGGATTACAGTAGTATCAGATGTACTTAAAAACATACTAAAAGTTAACCAAAGTTTGATGCCAAGAAAGGCCCCATTTTCAAAATGGCCGCCGTCAGGTCCTTAAGGTGGCCATTACTCCTTTAAGTCCACCAGATAGGTGCAATATATGAAGGAATTGTGGTTCTATTTCGTTCCTACTGACCGCCAGAGGCGGTGCTTACAGCACTGGATGTTCCATTGCGCGCATGCGCAGGTCGAGATCTTTATACCAACAAAGTCACCTGTGACACCCGGGTGACTCCGGGAATGTCTATATATTCCGGAAGTCACCAGAGGTTCTGTTCCTTCTATTTTCTCGCGGAGCAGGTCGCACACATTGTTGTGTGCTAATATACCACTAGCTTGTCGCAAGTAGCTCGTACCCTGAGGGTTGGTGCTTCGATTTGACTTCGACCACCAAGGGCTGCGACTTGCAATTCGTTAGACTTGGCTTCGGCCGGTCAGGGTGAGTAGTGTGAAGGTTACGCGTAGCCCGAGGCTACCGCGGAAGCTAATATCACCTTTCCACCTTGCTTTGATTAGATCAGGCGGCGGCTTCACAGTCGCCGTGTTATTCTTCGTTCGCACCGTTGCTTATGTGTTTCGCTAAGCCCGGGTGCTAATTGTATGCTCGAAGGTATTGTCTTTCTAACATTGTGCACTGTTGATCGGGGGCTACGTTCGCCCCGACCGGTGCGTACTTTGATTTAATCGACAGCGAGCGGCTTGGGGGTACCAAGCCGCCGCCACAGTACTTTGTAGCATTGTGAGTAGCCTAGAGCAGTTGCATAGGCTACTTAATTTGCTCGGCAGGTGAGCCGCCACAGTACTTTGTAGCATTGTCGCCGTTGCTTGTGTGTTTTTCGCTAGCCGGTTGCTAATTGTATGCTCGAATGTATTGTCTTTCTAGCATTGTGCACTGTTGATCGGGGGCTACGTTCGCCTCGACCGGTGCTTACTTTGATTTAATCGACAGCGAGTGGGAAGTCTCTTTCACTGTTGTAGTTGAGCTGTGTCGCACCAATCGTGTGCTCTCACCTAAGCCTTGCGTTGCATAGCTTACTTTATTTGCTTGCCAGTGGGTGAGCCGTGCCACACACTAGTATGCTGTTGTATACACTGTATGCTGCGCCGGTGGACGAATTAGTTTCCTAAATCGCCTTCACCGTGTTATTTAGCCGTGTCACACTGTTGCTCGTGTGTAGGCTGCTGTAGTGTGTCGCCAGTTGGCAGCTTAGTTCACACCGCTGTGTTATTATAGCCGTGTTGCACGGTAGCTCACGCCTTAGCCTGACTGCATAGGCTACTTAAATTGTAGCCTACGCTCGCCAGTGAACGTCGTTGCGTCACTGTGTTATTAAGGCGCATTATTGCTTGGGTGCTCTCGCCTAAGGCTCAATTGCCTATAGCCTTCGTTGATTTGCTCTCCAGTGGGCGGCTGGGGTTACCAAGAGCCGCTGACACTGCCAGGGGACTGCAGATGGAGCATAGCATTTGGCTAATTCTAGCATTTTTTAACCCATGTATGATCATGTGGTTTATTGATTTGCACTGTCCCCTTCTTAAGTAAAGTGCGCCGGTGGACGAATTAGTTTCCTAAATCGCCTTCACCGTGTTATTTTAGCCGTGTCACACTGTTGCTCGTGTGTAGGCTGCTGTAGTGTGTCGCCAGTTGGCAGCTTAGTTCACACCGCTGCGTTATTATAGCCGTGTTGCACGGTCGCTCACGCCTTAGCCTGACTGCATAGGCTACTTAATTGTAGCCTATGCTCGCCAGTGAACGTCGTTGCCGTCACTGTGTTATTAAGGCGCATTATTGCTTGGGTGCTCTCGCCTAAGGCTCAATTGCCTATAGCCTTCGTTGATTTGCTCTCCAGTGGGCGGCTGGGGTTACCAAGAGCCGCTGACATTGCCAGGGGACTGCAGATGGAGAATAGCATTTGGCTAATTCTAGCATTTTTTAACCCACGTATGACCATGTGGTTTATTGATTTGCACTGTCCCCTTCTTAAGTAAACTGAATAGGGACTGTGTTATTTAGGGGGTCGTGGGTGCGCTCTCGTAAAGCTCGATTGCCTAGCCTACTGTAACTTGCTAGCGCCAGTGGGCGGCATAGTTACACCTCCACGGTATTATTCTAGCGGTGTCGCACCGTGGTTCGGGTGCTCTCGCTGAAGCCCGGTTGCATACCTTGTTCGGATTACACATTTAATTGGCTCGACAGGTCGCGTTGTTGCTTGGGCGTTCTCGCCCAGAGCTCGATTGCCTAGCCTACTGTAACTTGCTCGCCAGTGGGCGGCATGGTTACACTGCCAATGTACTATTAGTGTCGCACCGTGGCTCGGTTGCTCTCGCCTGAGGCCCGGTTGCATGCCCAGGGTTCTCAACTTTTGGAAATTGTTTAGAGTGAGACAGAAGCGGATTTCCCATGCGAGCGCGCGAAGCGGGCGAGCGAAATTTTATTGTGTGTTTTTAACACAAGTTCAGTTCAATATAATTTCTTTGTTTTAGTTAAAATATAGCCTATTGTAGTAATTTTATGATGAAAGTATAACTGGATTAATACCAAATGCCAGACTAGTGAGATGGCTGTAGGCCTAGGGTAGTTGTTCGGGGTAGTTATTTCAGTAAAACTCTTAGTTCAGTTCAGCAAATATGGATACTGGATATTACTGATGCTCGCTGTCGCTTCGAGTGGCAGATTTTGAGGCCTTCAGGATAGGGGTTTTCTGGCTCCCACTTGAAGCACTGTGGCTCCACACCAGCCATTTAGACCATCATAATGGAGGACAATGTTCCTTCTAGGGCTAGTCTGTTTCTGGTGCTGGTGAAGACCAACCATGGAGAAGACTCTTTCGGTGTCCGCATTTGAATGTGGGAGCACTAAAACCAACTTGGCCCCTCAACTAGTAGGTCAAAAATCGAAAAGCAAGTGCAAAACAAAAGCATTATTAGCTATGTCTTATGGGCTTCATGAGGGGCCTCTAAGGCCCCCACACACATACAGGAATAAACTTTCTACATGTAAATTATATACTGTTCATAAAAAGTAGCTTTCCACCCTGTATCTGTTGCAATGGGCCCCACCATCATATAACATGGGTCTGCAGACCAATCTTCTGAAATGTTTTTACAGTTGCAGAGTAAAGAGTGCTGCCTGTTTAAGAAAAATAATGTTCCTTCTGCAGCTCAAGATTTGATTTAAATCTAAATTTTCCAGATTGATTTTTCAGATTGATGCATTTTACTTTAAAACTGTACCAATTTTCTTCCAGGGGGGCATGCCCCCGGACCCCCCAACAAGGTACAGAATATCTCCCACAGTATCCCAAAATCCTGTGGGAAACACTGACTCCCTTAATATGTTTATGCCAGTAAACGTATGTATCTTTGCAGAAAAGTCAATGTAACTGACTGGATACGGAGGGGGCAGGGGGGCTTTAAGAGTCTGGGCCTATTATCTCATAATCCGTCTATGAACCAACTAGTTTCCACAATCTTTTTAATTTTTGCGGGGAGCATGCACAAGCATTATTCATAGAAAAAAATAAAAAATAAATGTGGGGGGCCCCACACAGGGTCTTGAAACGGGCCCCGAGATCGTTAGGACCGCCCCTGCACGCTTGTCGTGTAGCTTGACGAAACGCTGCGCCTTCTCTCTGCCCGCTCGGCTCTCGCAGAATGCATTAGTGGGCGCAACAAACGCCACTGTCCCGGGAGAGATTTTTCTTTCCTCGGGACAGCTGGTGAAAACAGAGAACAATTTCGGGAAAAACGGGACGGGTGGCAACCATAGTATAAATAAGGTGGCAACACTAGGTGATGGTGGTGAAGGCCAGGATTTATCGAAGCTATAGGCTATATAAAAAAAATTGTTTGGCAGAGTTATAATTTGCGTGAGAAATGCAAGGTGTGGCGTGGAGCGTGTGAATTGCCTGAAATGCGTGTGTCTCACTCTCATTGCGTGAGGGTTGAGAACCCTGCATGCCTTAGTCGGATGCATACTTAGCTGGCTCGACTTTTGGCTAAATTCTAGCATGTTTACGGTAACTTACTCACCAGTGGGCGTAGTTTTACACCGCCACTGTATTATTCTAGCGGTATCGCCCTTCTTATATGTCCATGGGTGTCGCACCGAGGCTCGGTTGCTCTCGCCTAAAGCCCGGTCGCATACATTGGTTGCTCGCCAGGGAGCGTCTTGGGTTTCCAAGAGTCGCCTTCACTGTGCTATTTAGCCGTCACACGGGTGTCGTGTCTGTGCAGGCTACTGTAATTTGCTCGCCAGTGGGCGCTAGAGTTTTGCACCGCCGCTGTATTATTCTGGCGGTGTCGCGCCGTGGTTCGGTTGCTCTCGCCTGAAGCCCGGTTGCATACCTTAGTCAGATGCATATTTTGTTGGCTCAACAGTGGCCAGCTTACGCCTTCATGACCTCCATACAGGGGGGAATGGCCATGACAAGTGCCCTGCAGGTCTCAGGGTTGAGCACCTGAGGGAAGCGCTGTCAGATAACCACGCATGAACTGTAGTTTCATGTCTCAGGCACTTAGGTTGCTAGGTAGAGGCTCTTCTACTAGCCTCCAACCAGCTCATGGTGCCAGTGCAATGAATAACCTTGCGGCTGTGCATCCTTCCTACTCAGGGGATGACATGCTGTCCACAGCTGCGTCCTGTAGTTTCTTACAGGTGGGCAGCTCGGCTAGAAGGTCAGTGTCTGTCCGTGACTCGCCAAGTAGGGGGTTAGATGAAGCTCTGGTTTCATCTGCACCCACGAATGCCTTCTTTCGGCAGGCCCTCAATCCTCCGTTTCTGTGTGCCTCCCTCTTAGCCTTATTCCGCTGAGCTCCGTAGATGCTGGCCAGATTTAAGGGCTCTCTCCCATCACACTAGTGACAGCAGAGCTCTGGCAGCCATGCACAATGCTGATAGTTAGGGCTCAGACTGGTTAGCTCCGATTGAGCCTGCTATAGCATCCCTGGTTGTCTCCCCAGACGAGGCTCTGAGAGCCGATGTGCGCTGCCCTCGGCCCCAGTGCCGGATTTCAGGCGACCTCCTTACTAGGAGTTACGACATTGCTGCCTGTGGGGGCCATCTGGGAATTTGCTTTCTCACACAGTCCTGGCTCGGTCGCAAACCGTACAGGGGTCAGGTGCTGGTCACTCAGCATGGACCCTCAGTGATGCTTCACTGCAGACTTTGCATTATGACTTAGGGAGCTAATAATAATAATAATTTGAATTATATAGCGCCTTTCAAGGTACCCAAGGTCGCTTCACAGGAGAAGGGCTAGGCAGGTTGATGTCAGCTGTGACGTGGCGCGCCGCCAAGGTTGGCTGGCGCAGTCGTCCCAGTCGGAGGTGTGTCGACAGACCCTCCGTTCTCTTCCAGTGATCCCAGGCCAGACGTTCGGCCAGCTGCTCTTCAGGCCCCAGAGCAAAGTGTTCAGGTTGACCAGGCTAGACAGTAGTTGCACGCTGCGACGTGCACCTCTGCCTGATTCCAGGCCGGGAACCTCTGTGGTACCCCGTGCCAATAGCTTCAACCACGTTCAGGTGGACAATCAAGGGGCCAGTGCTTCTCAGCACATTCTGTACAGCGCCGTAACACTGCGCTACAGCTGCATTTCAGGCGCCAGGAGGTCGGCGTCCAGTCTCCGCCCTCCCCCAGAGTCCTTGGGGGTGCTACTCGATGCTCGGTAGGTTCTACTCAACCGAAGCTCAGGTACCAGGAGGTGGGGCGGGGTCGCCCCGTTCTGGGCTAAGACGGCGGAATCAGTGCCTCACGATTCTTCCTTTCCCCATGCTGCGTGTTGCAGGGGTCCTCCAGTCTATCGCTCAGGCGGACTGGGTTGTGTCATAGCCTGAAAGATGCTACTTTCAAGTCCCTACTGCCCAATGTCACAGGTGGTCCTCCCCTTTGCATTTCTGGGCAAGGTGTACCAGTCAGGGTTCTTCCGTTGGGCGTCCCTGGCTCTGCGTATATTAAACAGTGTGTGGCAGCATCCCTGCCACCATTACAGCTCAGCTGGTGCTCGAGTCGGCGGCCATGCGAGCCTGCCTTTCTCCGTAGCGCGTAGCTACCGTTCAGCAGCTACTACAGCACTTCATGCAATGGAGGCTGCTGGAGTACAGCCTCTTCCTTCGATTGATAGGTATGCTGACCTCAGCGTTATCTAATTATCATTATCTAAGCTGTCCAAGTTCCAGGTGTCCGGAACACAGCGATAGGAAAGGGCCACCCCCGGGGAGTGGAGACTCCATCCGGAGGTGGTGGGCATGATTGGGACAAGTATGGCAGGGCAGTGGCGTATCTCTTTGCTTCCGAAGAGATGACCCACTGTTCCCCTGGGTTCTCCTAGATGGAGAGGACCAGTCCCCTAAGGCAGGATGCTCTGGCTAACGCTTGGCCAGTCAGCCTGCTTTATGCATTTCCTACAATTCTTTTGTTACTGACAACACTGGATGGGGTCCAGCATTGCAGTTACAGCCTACGTTTGGTGGTCCACATTGGCCAGGAAGGCCATGGATCCCAGCGTTACTAAACTCCTCAAGGAGAGCCTTGGTGCCTTCCAGGGAGACAGGACCTTCTGTCTCAGGTAGGCGGACACATGTGGCACCCGAACTCGGGGCGCCTGCAGCTGTGCGTGGGGCTCCTGGTAGCCAGGACCCACTGTTGACGTATTGCGACCAGTCAGAGGTCCATACCTTTTTGACTTCAGGGGCACTCTCCACTACATGGCGCTATGCAAACAGGTGGAAGCTGTTTTCACAGCGGTGCATGGCACATGGCGAACTCCCATGGACTTGCTCAGTGATAGTGATACCACACTTTCTGCAGTCTGTGTTGGGCAGCAGGAGAGCTGCTTCCACCCTGTGCGTCTATGTGGCTGCGATATCGGCCGCACATGCAGGGGTGGATAACCAGACGGTAGGGTCCCACTACCTAGTCAGGCAGTTTCTGAAGGGAGGCCAGAGGCTTCATTCAGCCACCATGACCCCTGAGGGCACCATCATGGGACTTGCAAGTAGTCCTGAGGGCCTTAGGTCTACCCCCATTTGGGCCGCTGAGTCAGGCAGACCTGACGCGGCTGTCTATGAATATGGCATTCGTCCTTGCCATTGCGACTGCAATCGGTCGGTGAACTCCATGCCTTGTCAGTAAGCCAGGCGTGCTTGCGCTGGCATGTAGAAGGGTCAGGAGTGGTGCTCTCGCCAAATCCATCCTTCCTATCCAAACGATTGTCTTCCTCCATGTAGACCAATCGATCGAGTTGGCTGCTTTCAATCCCCTGGGCTCACCAGGGGGTGCAGAAAGAATGTCAGACCCACTGTGCCCGGTGCAGGCGCTTAGGGCATAGGTTGTGGCAACAACCAGCTTGCGTAAGACAAATACCTCTTTGTCTGCTATGGGAGCCGCAGGAAGGGGGCTGCCCTGCCCAAACAGAGACACTCCCACTGACTTGTGGACGTGGTCTTGAATGCATATAGAGCACAGGGGCTCCCCATGCTTTGGCCGTTGAGTGCCACTCTACCAGGAGTATGGCTACATCATGGGCTGCCTTGAAGCGGATTTCACGGTAGGACATTTGCGCCACGGCTACATGGTCTTCATCATGTACGTTGCGCAGCTCTACAGAGTAAATGTTGCTGCACCTCATCCGGTGGGATGACAGCTGTCTTGTTGATGGCTGCAAGCCCTTAATTGATGAGTACTCTTCGTGACCTTTTTGGTATAAGTCATCCAGTGCTGTAAGCACCGCCTCTGGCGGTCAGTAGGAACGAAATAGAACGATAGTTACGTATGTAACTACGGTTCTATGAGTTCCGGATGACCGCCAGAGTTCTCTGTCACTCAGACTTCTCAGACACCGCGAGAAGATCCAGTGGAACAGAACCTCTGGTGACTTCCAGAATATATAGACATTCCCGGAGTCACCCGGGTGTCACAGGTGACTTTGTTGGTATAAAGATCTCGACCTGCGCATGCGCGCAATGGAACATCCAGTGCTGTAAGCACCGCCTCTGGCGGTCATCCGGAACTCATAGAACCGTAGTTACATACGTAACTATCGTTTTGATGATACACACATGAGTTTTGGCACACTGTTAGAGCATGCCCCAAGGAAAATTGTTGGCTATAAGGCCACCGCCAACTTTTCCTATGGCGCCAGTGGTGGCCACCGACGGTCGTTATTTTACATGCAGCTTAGTTTCTAGACCACCTAGGATCTTGGTTCTGGTGACTAATCCTACATTTTCAAGGATGAGGAAGACAGTTGCACAATTTAAAACATGCTGGAAACTACTTTAGTACATATACCTGGCACTCAGGGAGCAAAATTATAGTAAAACCATTGAATATTAGCGGAATATTACATATTTTCCTGAATTACAGAATTATTCCATGAGTTGTGTGTGTAGACCTCTTATGTTAACATGTATATATCTATTCAAGAGCCTGACCAATACATTGTGTTTGCCTGTTTGAGCGGTGTAATTGCTATTGTAACCATGTAACCCACTCTGAGTAAACGGCTCTAGGTTCCTAAAGAGCTTAGTGGTATAAACTGTAACCACAAAGTAAGTACCAGGCAAGGTAAGTAGCAAGCAGAAACTTTTACTCACATAAAGTTATATATAACACCCCAAATACATTTGCATAAACAGGAATGGACTTGCCTGATGCAGTTACCTCTGCTCTCCCATGTGACTGTAGTGACATATGTCATACTTTTCTGGTTCAGTGTATGGTGGAGTGTTGGTGCTAGAACTAGTACATATTGTCCTCAAGTAGCATAGTGCATTGAGGGACCATGGCCAAACTATTCAAGGTGGTGGATCCTAATGAGCCAGAAAGATCAGAGTGCCTTGCCAATGGCCTGGAACAAATGTGTTCTGTGTCAGGAACACATTTCAGACACAGAAATTACTATTACTTAGTAACGCGTTACCGGCATCGGACCTCTTTTTTCAGTAACGAGTAATCTAACGTGTTACTATCTCCAAACCAGTAATCAGATTAAAGTTACTCATCAAAGTCACTGTGCGTTACTTTTTCTGTCATTTTCCTTAGTGAAACATTTTACATAACTGCACAAATGACTGCGATTGCGATTTAATGTAAATAAATGTGCGCGCATGTGTCTCTAAACGCTCCAACTGCTCCTCTCGTCTTTTTGGTAGCGCCCCTCGTCTCTGACATGCAGCGTGTGTGTGGTGTCTGTGTGTGTGTGTCTAGCAGCATTACGGCCGAGTCTAAGCTGAACTGTGGCGCAAAACAAACGTTCCCCCCCCCCCCCCCCCATGAAATATAGCGTCTGGCGTCTGCTATGGGGATATTTAGGATTCGGGTACGGTGACGTTGAAGAGATAGAAGTGTTTTAAACTTGGAAACGTATAGTCACGTGGCGACCATTGGCCGCACACACCCAGTCTATCAACACATGAGACATCGCAGAGAAAAGTCAAATTAATGCATGAGAGTGAAGGGCCAAGCACATTAAGTTTAAAGACACTGCTACTGTCTTTGCACTTTGGAGGAATGCATTTATTTTCATGGGGGGAAAAAGGTTTTTTTTTATTACATTTTTCAAACCATCATTTTTATTATTTTGAAAACAGTATGCCTATAGGCTACTAGCCTACAAGCTTTATTTTATATATTTTCAATCATTCTTAATATGTGCATGTTTTAAATTGAGATATATGGGTTTCAAAACCTGTAAAGTAACGTTTAAAGTAACTTGTAATCTAAATTAGTTACTTTTAACACCAAGTAATCAGTAAAGTAACCAAGTTACTATTTTAAGGAGTAATTAGTAATCAGATTACTTTTTCAAAGTAACTGTGGCAACACTGGTCAGGAAGACACACATTCTATGCCGAAATGTTCATCTAATTTTGCTTTGGCACAAACCCCTACTCAACAAACTTTGTAGACCTCTTAGCCAAGTACCAAACTGTGTCTTCTCTCCCTGTACAATAGAGTGAGATCCAAGAAAGCACAAAATATAACATAGACAATGTTAACCATGGCATTGCATTCGCTGCACCTGTCTCCTATAATTAGGTGCGCATGGAGAATCACCTGTAGCACCAATGTGCAGGGTAACCAACCTAGTGAATCTGTACCAGGCCCCCAGGATGCTGCCTTCTCCGAGCAGCCAGCGTGGACATGTGGCCAACCCATTGGTATTGCATGGTGAGGGGTGGAGCTTATTTTCATACGGCCCGTAGGCAGATTTCCCTGTCCACACAGTACAAGCGGCGAACAAGATTGTGTCTCTGCAAAATTTTTCTGGATATCAATCATAGGCTCATACTTATCTTTAGACCATATACTATTAAAACTGAAGTTTTCTCATTTCAAAACGCCACCTCAAGCGTTTTATTAGCCCAACGGCTTTTAACGGCTTTCAGTTTGTTTTCGCCAGGCTAGATGCTACAGAACGAGAATGATTCTACTCCCGCCTCCAGTCCGCTACGCTTGCCGCCCTCTTTCTTGATAGGTCCATAATGCAGCTACGTCCATGCTACGTCATGCTTTGGGCCGCATGGAATTTCCGGATTATACTTCCTTGTTGCTTCTCTGCGCCTATGAGCAGCTTTCATAGGAATGAATGGGCGCCATGTTTCAATACGGTGTCCATTTCTTTATATGTCCATGATCTGTACAGTACCAAGCTGGAATAACTTGAAATGTATGTGAAGGGGCCCGTCCACTCCTTAAAAAATAGAATACTGAGTTACATCCCAGACATGGATGCTCACAAGCAAGGTTATGATGTTGCCCTCATGTGCAATGAGGATTTTGGTGCTGCATTGGGGAAAGTATGTGAGCATGATGCTGACAATGAGGAGGATGCTAGGAGGAGTCAGAGCCAGTTTCACTCTCAACACTAGTTTCCATGGTGTTGTATGGCACAAACATCACGGGTCAAAACAGCTCTGTGATTATGCCTCAACCAGCCCATCACCCTCTCACCTTATCATGTACAACAGTTTGGTACGCCAGAGGGAGATTTCCAACACATGTAGGCCTACCATCAGGCACAGCCAAGACCGGGAGACACCATATCCCATATACCTGGGCATCATGATCCAATGCGAGGACCCGCAAACGAGCCCTTGTGGACATCCTTTTTGACCTGGTGCTGTGTGCATTTTTTTGCTGTGTGCAAATGTATTTAGGGTGTTTCATACAACTTGATGTGAGGAAAAGTTACTGCTGGCAATTTACCTTGCCTGGTACTGGAAAATATGTAAAATTCTGCTAATATTCAATGGTTTTGCCTTAATTTTGTTCCCTGAATGCCAGGTATATACAGTCATATGAAAAAGTTTGGGAACCCCTCTCAGCCGGCATTATAATTGACTCTGCTTTCACAAAAAAAAGATAAAAGTGGTATGTCTTTAATTTACCAGGAACAGCTAAGTACTGGGATGTTTTCCAAACAAAGATTTTTTGAAAAGCAGTATTTGGTTGTATGAAATAAAATAAAATGTGAAAAACTGGCTGTGCAAAAATATGGGTACCCTTGTGGTTTTGTTGATTTTAATGCCTGTAACAGCATGTAAAACTGATGACTTTAAACACACAGTTGGTTGGATTATGTTGTTAAGCCTTGAACCTCATATAATTGTCTGTTTAATCATGAGAAAATGTATTTTAGGTGCCTAAATGCAAGTTGCACTTCTCTTTGACTCTCTGCTGAAGTGAAACAGAATGGGATCATCAAAACAGCTCCCAAAAGATCTGAAAAACAAAGATTGTTCATTGTCATGGTTTAGGGGAAGGCTACAAGAAGCTTTCCCAAAGGTTTCAATTGTCAATTTCGACTGTAAGGAACGTTGTCAGGAAATGGAAGGACACAGGCATAGTGGCAGTTAAACCCAGGCATGGCAGACCAAGAAAAAAACAGGAGCGGCATAGGTGGAGGATTGTGAGAATGGTTGCACACAACCCACAGATCACCTCCAAAGACCTGCAAGAACATCTGGCTGCAGATTGTGTATCTGTACATCGTTCAACAATTCAGCGCAATTTGCACCAAAACATCTGCTTTTTATAAAGACCAAATAACTTAATTTTTGTCTCATCAGTCCAAAGCATTTTCTTCCAATATGAAGCTGGCTTGTCTAAATGAGCTTTTGCATACTCCATGCAACTGTATCTGTGGCGTGGGCGCAGAAAGGGCTTCCTTCTCATCACCCGGCCATACAGATGTTTTGGTGCAAATTACACTGAATTGTAGAACCATGTACAGATAGACAATCTGCAGCCAGATGTTCTTGCAGGTCTTTGGAGGTGATCTTTGGGTTTTGTGCAACCATTCTCACAATCCGCCACATATGCCGCTCTTGTACTTTTCTTGGTCTGCTAGACCTGGGTTTAACTGCAACTGTGCCTGTGTCCTTCCATTCCCTGACAACGTTCCTTACAGTAGAAATTGACAATTGAAACCTTTGGAAAAGCTTCTTGTAGCCTTCCCCTAAACCATGACAATGAATAATCTTTGTTTTTAAGATCTTTTGGGAGCTGTTTTGATGATCCCATTCTGTCTCACTTCAGCAGAGAGTCAAAGAGAAGTGGAACTTGCATTTAGGCACCTAAAATACATTTTCTCATGATTAAACAGACAATTCTATGAGGTTCAAGGCTTAACAACATAATCCAACCAACTTTGCGTTTAAAGTCATCAGTTTTACATGCTGTTACAGGCATTAAAATCAACAAAACCACAAGGGTACCCATATTTTTGCACAGCCAGTTTTTCACATTTTATTTTATTTCATACAACCAAATACTGCTTTTCAAAAAATCTTTGTTTGGAAAACATCCCAGTACTTAGCTGTTCCTGGTAAATTAAAGACATACCACTTTTATCTTTTTTTTGTGAAAGCAGAGTCAATTATAATGCCGGCTGAGAGGGGTTCCCAAACTTTTTCATATGATTGTATACTTAAGTAGTTTCCAGCATGTTTTAAATAGTGCCACTGTCTTCCTCATCCTTGAAAATGTAGGATTAGCCACCAGAACCAAGATCTTAGGTGGTCTAGAACCCAAGCTACATGTAAAATAACGACCGTCGGCTGCCATTTTTAAAATGGCCGCCACTGGTGCCATAGGAAAAATTGGCGATGGCCCTTTAGCCAAAATCAATATCAAAGGTCAATATTATCTTCCACCATCTTCTGAATCGCTGATAATTGTGAATTTAGTTTGTTGGGTTTAGTATAATTCCACTTTTATACTCAAAAACATCTATAGAGGATGCATTGTGTATTACCTTACCTCTTACGGCCCCCACACACATCCTGCGTCTACTTCTGGAGCGCGTCGCGTTACCTTACTGCTGCCTCTCTCGGACTTTTCTCGGACACACATGCAACGTCTCAGCAGCTGCTGCTTCTAAAAGCCTTATCTTTCTACATAGAGTTTTCATAGATAATTCCCATTAAAAATGAAGTTATTTCATGTCATCTATGATGCATATGATTTATATTGAGTCTGGACAGTAATCCGTGCGCCCCATTGCCATTTTTTTTCTTTTTTTTGCCATATTTCCGCTTGTTGGAAGTTTTATTTTGAAGGGGACACACCAGGAAATGGTGAAACTACAGCGAAAGCTTCCAGTATGAAGTCAATATGACTCTCAGCAGAGTATTTCAAAAAACACTTTACTGATTTATACGGAGAGAGAGAGGGGGGTGTGGTCGGGGAAGAAGAAGGCCGTAGACACAGATAGAGCAACGGAAAACTGTTGCGCTCATCATGATCTTTTTATTTCTTCACTATATTGGATCTCTATATGTGTCATTTATCCAAAAATGAAATGCCAGAACTAATTGAAAATTAGGTTTTAAATCCCTCGGATTTTGATTGCACAATTAAATCGTGAAATAAAGGGATTATTCGCGTATACGACTGAGGGATGTTTTATTTTGAAATAAACACACCGGGTAAACGTGTAACTAGAGTGAATGCTGCTGGTATGACTGTCAGCAGAGTATTTCTCTATCAGTTAAAGCACAGAGACGCGAGAGAGACGCGCTGCTCTCAGAAAAAAAATAGGCGAGTCTCCTGAGGTGAAGGGGAGCGTCGCTGCAGACGTGCCTCCGACGTGCCTCAGCAGTGCGTCTGAGGTTGGATGTGTGCTCGCTCTACGTTGATTTCACAGTCTGAAAAAAAGTCAGACGCAGACGCGCAGTAGAGGTAGGATGTGTGTGGGGGCCGTTACTGCCCATCTTGGACGCCATCTTGAAAATTACCCCTTTCTAGTGGTCAAATTTTGGTAAACTTTTAGTATGTTATTAAGGACACCTAATACTACAAAAAACAGCTGAGAAACCTTTTGTTAGAATTTTTTTAGGGTTAGGTGTTTTTTTTTCATATATGCAGCCGCCTATAAACAGAAGAAATAATTCAGATATCATACTCAGAGAAGAAATTGCACATATATTAGTGGTCCATGTGCAAATTTGCTCACGGAAATATGTTTGCTCTAATCTGGGACAGTCTGTATTATGCATAAAAAAACAATATCCCCTTAAAGGGGACATATTATGCAAAAACTCGGGTTTAAATGGGGTAGGATTAAATAAGTGTATACTTCTTCCTGCTCCTTTTCAGGCATATTTCAGCAATACAGATAATTTTTTTGTTTTTTTGAGAAAACATGATTTGTTTATTGTATTTCCATGCTTTTCATTTTGTTTTGTAAGTTTGTTATGTCTGAAATAAATTGAATCAAATCAAATCAAAATGTGTATTTCCGAGGTCTACTAGAAAAGGTTTTAATGGTTTATTGTTCAAAAAACCCAATAGTTTTCTACCATTACCCATTTCTTCATCGCCTTTTCCAGCCTCTTCTGCTCTCTATCTCAAAAGGTTGGTTTTGACATCCACCCCCCTTCGCAAAAATCCTAGTCTGCTCTGACTGGTCAGATCTACAGCCCTGCTCATTTACTCTATACCTACCTACATGGGCATGGCACACGCCCAGCTGTCAGTTTTGTTTACTTTTGGCCAATGCAGCATGGAGATCAATATTACCATGTTTAGCTTCATTCCTACAGCAAATGTCAGCACACTTACCACTTCTAAACCAAAAGCTTTACAACTGAACCTGGTCAGGCAAGAGTCTGAGCTGAAAACTGTGAAAATTGCATCAAGATTTCTGGTTTCCCTGACATTATCCTCAGGTAAATACAGTTTAAATATGTCACAGTCAATAACAGAATATGAGCTAAGTATTTATGCAAAAGCCTCCTAACTTGTAGCATACAACGTTTTATGTATGTCTCTACAGGTTAAACTGGGGAATGATCTACAACCCGGTGGAGTGAAAAAGCTTTGGTTGTGAAGCCATGCTGAGGTAACATGTAAACATGTACAGTAACGAGGCAGGAAAGGAATGTGAGTCAAGATTCACTGGAAACACGATCAAGCGAAAATTCGCTTCTGACGTTCATGTGCGTGAGTTGAAAATATTCAACTCAAGCAAATTTTTCGTGTGACGCTTTGACGCGGGGGCCAATCGGCCTTGATATTGACACTGACGTCAGGCTGTTTAAGCTCAGAACAGCGGCTCCTATCGAGCCGAGCTCCATCCAGCTAACAGCTATTTTAACAGAAGTTTCCTTCTCGTTTAGCCGACAGACTCGTCAAAACATTCATCGGGCTTTTTACAAGGCAGCATCACTATGGTGTTATTTTGGCGTAAAGATAACCTATTTCTTACCGTGAAATCATAGTGAAATGCCTCCTGAAGAAGACGGTGATATTCACACAGCTCTTATTGATCCGAATTCCATCCAGGCAACAAGCATTTTAACAGTAGTTTGCCTGTCGTCTAGCCCAGTGATTTTCAACCAGTGTGCCGCGGCACACTAGTGTGCCGTGAGAGATCGTCAGGTGTGCCGTGGGAAATTATCTAATATCACATTGTCGGGTGTCTTTGTGTGAGGAAATGGGAGCGGAACATAAAGTCTTATTGCTCCACGCGGAGGTCCGGTGGCTGTCGCGCGGCAAAGTGCTGGCCCATGTGTATGAGCTGCGAGAGGAACTTAAAGTTTTTCTGACAAACGAGAGGTCCGATTACTCAAAGCTGCTTGCTAGTGATGAGTGGTGTGCAAAGCTGCAGGGCTCCAGACAGAGACCAAATGCTCGCATTTTGCGACAATTTTTTAGACAATGCGAGTATTTTTTTCAACTAGGGGCACGCGCGCGACCGGGAAATTCGCCGACATATTTTTTCATTATTATTATTATTACATCCATTATTAGTGCTTTGTGTTTAAGAGAGAGAGAGAGAGCAGTCCGCGACTGATCAGTGAAACGATCAACAGCGCGGATCACATGACCTACTCTCATCTCAGTGTCCCGCTGTCGTCAAGTCTTTAACATGTTGCCAACTGGCGACTTTTTCCGCTATATTTTCCAACTTTCCGCCATAGCGCTAAGGCTCGTTAAAGACCAGAGACACATCTTGCAACTTTTTTTTAATACCGCGCTCACCAGAGCCGAGTACTAGCAACGGCTGCTGTCTGCTCCGAGTCCTCCGCACCGCTGACAGCCCTCACTCACACGGTTGTGTGTGTGTGAAAACAGCACCCTGCTACCTGCAGCAGCCAGCAGACAGACTGAGCTGCCAGGTGACGTTTGAAAACACGTGAATAGTTGTATAGGTCCACATTCAATTGGCGACTGCATATCTATGAAAAAAAAATCTAACCTTTAGTTATGGCAACTAACAAAGTTTTTAAAGTTAGTTTGTAAATATGTAAAGAGGCCCAGGTAATTTGTATAGGTCTACTACCTGGTCAGCATTTTCTATTCATTTAGCCTCTTTCAGAATTGCATATTATGCAAATTAGTTGATTATGTCATCTAGCTACTACTAGTTAATTTGGGCCAGTAACTTTTTTCCTTATAGAGGAGTCAGCAGAGATAGAGAAGGAAAAAGCACAGGGCTCAGGTGTAGAAGGGGTTGTGGTGAAAATGGGTCAAAATCCCGGTCTTTCTACCATTCCTGCCAGGATATCCATTTTGTGTTCATCGAAACAGGCCCAGGTTTCACACTTAGTGAGTATAAATACATTTAGAAACTATATTATTAACTATATGTATTATATGTACTGTGTTAGTGTCATTTTGGTTGATGGTGTGCCCCAGGATTTTGTAAATGTAAAAAATGTGCCACGGCTCAAAAAAGGTTACAAATCACTGGTCTAGCCGACACACCCGACAAAGGCCTTTTACAAGGTGGCATTATTTATGATGGTGTTATTTTTGCGTACTTTTCACACATTTATTGCAGCAAGGTCACAGTGAAATCTCTGTCTTCTCCTGGAGAAGACGGGGATATTCACTGAGCTGGTGATGGTGTGTTTACTGACATGACGGCGGTGGGTATTCCCACGCATCTAGGGGGACACAACGGGTAGCAGCTATAGTTGAAGTAGTTTCGTCTATGGTTGACAATGGAGGGATCGGTGGACAGAAAAGTTGTTAAGCCCCTCCCTTCATGCGGCGTGAATATTTTCAATCGGCTTTGGTGTGAAATATGTCCCGCGATGATTATCACGCGTTTCACGCAGCACTGAAAATTCGCGATTAGTGTGGATGCACCTTAAAGCCACTACGAGTAACATTGCACGTTGGCGGCCCCTTTGGACAAAAGCGGTAGTATTTTTAGAACGACCGCTGTCGCAAAGCTGTTTTCTAGCTCGTGCCAGGCGTGCGAGTGTGAACCGAGAAGGGCGCAATATAGTGCATGTCCGTGTGTTGAAAGTGAGGACTCTTTTCGGCTCCGTGAGAGTGGTTTTGACACTGCATCAACTAATGCCAGTCAGTGCTACACACACCTGATTGCAATGAGTTGATGCAGCAGTGTCACCTAACTACTCTCTCTCACGGAGCTGAAAGATTACGTGTCCTCACAGAAAGCGAATGAACGAGAGATGGCAGTTAGTATGGATCACGATGAGGTAATGTGTTTGTGTTGTTGATGTAAATAATGACTATTTCAGATAATGTTTATCTGATGATGGTGAAGCCAAGAAAACTTTGTGTTAGTACCAACCGCTCATTCATTTAGGAGTTAACACTGCAGTTTAGTTCGCTCTCGTGAAATTGTATACACGTTGCTTGGCAACGCCCTCGTCCCGCCCGTAGCCTATATCACTCTCCCTTTTAGCTTTTCTTCATTGCATTCTCTTTTTTTTCTTTGATGGTTCAGCCCCGTTATCAGTCATTATGACGACAAACAACTGTCTCAAACAAGGCTCCCGCTCCCCTTCCCTCACCTGGAGGGATAGGCTTCTCAAATCGCGTTGGTGCGCCGCGCTGAAATCTGCGACCAATACGGATATGTGACCATAGAGCATGCACGCATGAACCGAAAATCGGACTGGGTGTGCGACCAGACCAAACGCAGTAATAAAAACTATATAAAAACGTCTTTCTTTGCACTGATGGTCTCGTTTGCTGTTAAAGGTAATTTATGATTATGAGAGGAAACATGAGGCTGTTTAAAAGATATTTAAATGTTACTCGGAGCTGCTTTAACGTGCCACAGAAGAAACACAGAAATACGTCATGAACAGACATGTAACAATGTGCTTCCATCCCTGCGGACCCCTCCTTCCTAATCTTAAACCCTAATCATGAACTCTTACTTTAACCGTCGCCTGATCCAAGTTCATTCTTTAGCCAACTCTAAATTCTAAAGAAGTGACAATTGGCAAATATGCAATTAATTTGAACAACAACATCCACAAAAACTTTCAAGTTGTAGTGTAATAATACACAAGGCAGAACTGTGAGCCTTTATGAGTGTGGTGTGTGCTTCTGACTGGCACTGAATGGCAGATAGAGGCAAGATCCCAATTATTGTTGGAATGAAGCATCAGTGAGGTTGCTGGGAGGCTTGTTATGTGTTGAGCTGCTGGAAGGCCTCCTCTGGGAGCTTCCCTTCACATCTGCCTCTAAGCCTAGTTACCTTGTCAGCCTCTGTCCTCAACACTTCTTCAATGAACAATTATGGTTGAAAGTAGTTGGCCAACACTAGACTCGCCAATTAAACTATGCAGTTTGTCGTCGGTGTACTATTATGTAAGTTTTTCTAATTTGATGTTTACTCAGGTATGTGATGACTGGTGTTCTGCACTGTGCTGTAATTGCATCAGTTACAAAAGTTTGTGGGCTCGTGTCCATTACAAGAATCAATTCGGACTGTGATTCTGACAGTTAGAATCCACAGAGGAAGTCCCACCAAGCTATTTGATACTGTTGCGTTTTCTGCACACAAACAACAAGGGAAAGTCTTTCATATAGAAATTGCAGAAAGCCAATTTAAAAGAATGAAGAGTTTGAAATGTTGTTGTAATCCCCTTTTGCACCTATCGCTTAAAAGATGTGTTAGATATCAAAGCAAGAGGCGGGGGTTATTATCTATTTTAGATTTGTGGGACATTTTTTGCAATTCTGAATTATGGGACTTATTCCAATATCTATCCAACACATTAGACATTTTTGAAATCCCCCAGATGTTTTCTCACAACAGCAGAAGAAAGAATGTAGCTATTAATACCCAGAGGAGAAATGCCACACCTTTAAGTGTTCTTTGTGCCAATATGCCGAATTTGAAAATCTGGGACTGGTCACTTTGTAATCTGGGACACTTGTATTATCCTCAATAACCTTACTTTGTGTGTGCCGCTCAATATCACCAATTTCTTTAAAAGCATTATGAAAATAAAGTATGTGATTAAGAAAATCTGTATTCATAAAATAAATACAATAAATGTATGACATTTTACGAAGTATTAACTAATAAACCTTTAATCCACCTTTAATCACTGAAATTAATGTTATTAAAATTAATGATTAATGTTTTACATTCATTTAAAACATTGTAGACTATATAAATTGTAAAACATTTGAAAAAAACTAAAATTCAAGAAAAAACTAGCCTTATAAACTAACCAATCCACCTTTATCCCTGAGATGCATGTTATTAGAATTAATTAATTACATATTCATTAATAACATATATATTTGTTTAATAATTTAAAATATCGTAGGCTATTAAAATTGTAAAAAAAATATTAACAAAATCAACTCACATTCAAGGTAAAGCAAGCAACAATTTCCCTATTAACTGATCTTTCATTTACAACCCTAATTCCACAAAATTGCATAATGCACTAAATCTTTTCAATGGGAGACAGGTATGGACTGCAGACATGCCAGTCTAGTACCCCCACTCTGTTCCTATGAAGCCAAGCTGTATTGAGACGTGCAGAATGTAGCTTGGCATTGTCTTGCTTAAATAAGAATGGACGTCCCTGAAATAGACGTTGTCTGGATGGCAGCATGTTGCTCCAAAACCTGTATGTACTTTTCAGCATTGATGGTGCCTTCATAGATGTGTTACCCATACCATGGGCACTAACCCACCCCCATACCATCACAAACGCTGGCTTTTCAAATTTGTATTGTTAACAATCTGCATGGTCCTTTTCCTCTGGAGCCCGGAGGACACAAAGTCCATGATTTACAAAAACTATTTGAAATGTAAACTTGTCAGACCACAGCACACTGTTCCACTTCGTAACCACACCAAGTATCACTGCTGGTGCAAAGGACCTAGAGGAGAGGAGCTGAGTGAAACACTGCTGATTGTCTTCATCACCGATCACAATGTGCATGTTGGATTGAATAATAATAATAATAATAATAATAGATCAAATTTATATAGCGCTTTTCCGAGTGCTCAAAGACGCTTCACAAAAGCTAAACAAAACAAATAAACAAAACGTAACGTTTAAAGGTTAAAAGCAATGGTGAAAAGGTGTGTTTTTAGGGCTGTTTTGAAGGAAGAAAGAGTGTTGGTATTGCGGATGTCGTTGGGGAGGGCATTCCAGAGGGCGGCTGCAGCAAAGGCTCTGTCTCCCCAGGACCGGAGGTTGGTCCTGATGGGGTGGAGGAGGTTGGCATCTGAGGACCTGAGACAGCGGGTAGGGGTTATGGCGGTGGAGAAGGTCCGAGAGGTAGGGGGGGGCCAGGTTGTTTAGCGCTTTGAAGGTGATGAGTAATATTTTGAAATCAATCCGGTATTTGACGGGAAGCCAATGAAGGTCTTGGAGGACAGGGGTGATGTGGTCTGAGCGGCGGGTGGATGTGAGCATACGGGCTGCAGAGTTTTGAACATATTGTAGTTTATTAAGTAAGTGTTTTGATGAGCCGTATAGGATGGAGTTACAGTAGTCAAGGCGGGATGAAATGAATGCGTGGACCAGAGTTTCAGCGGCTGAGAGTGATAGGGAGGGACGGAGACGAGTGATGTTCCTGAGGTGGAAGAAGGCTGTTTTTGTAATGTGGTTTACATGGGGGAGGAATGAGAGGGTGGGGTCAAGGATGATACCTAGGTTGCGGATGTGAGTGGAGGGGGTGACAATGGAACCATCAATATTAAGTGAGAAGTCCTGGGTGGAGCGGGTGAGGGAGTTTGGGCCAATGATGAGGATTTCTGATTTATTGCAATTTAGTTTGAGAAAGTTGTGTTGCATCCAAGTTTTGACATCAGTGAGGCATGTGGTGAGGGTGCAATGGGTGGCTGCAGAGATGGTGTTAGTGGAGAGGTAGATCTGAGTGTCATCTGCGTAACAGTGAAAATGGAGGCCATGTTGGCGGAGGATTTGACCGAGTGGGAGGATGTAGATGATGAAAAGTAGGGGACCCAGTACAGAGCCCTGGGGGACACCATGACTGACTGGGGAGGTGGGGGATTTGCAGTTGTTGACTGAAATGAATTGGCGTCTGTCAGAGAGATAGGAAATGAACCAGGTGAGAGCGGTGCCAGTGATTCCAAGTGAGGACTGTAGGCGGGAGATGAGGATGGAGTGGTTAATGGTATCAAATGCGGCGCTGAGGTCAAGGAGGATAAGGATGGAGAGGGAACCAGAGTCAGCAGAGAGGAGAATGTCATTTGTGACTTTTAAAAGAGCTGTTTCGGTGCTGTGTCTGGAGCGGAAGCCGGATTGGAAAGGTTCGTAGAGGTTATTGTAGTCGAGGTGAGATTTTAACTGCGAGGCAACGGTTCTTTCTAAAATTTTTGATAGGAAGGGGAGGTTGGAGATGGGTCGGAAATTGCTGAGTGTTTCAGGGTCAAGTCCAGGTTTTTTAAGTAGGGGGGTGACAGCAGCGAGTTTGAGGGCGGGGGGGACTAGGCCAGTGGACAGAGAGGAGTTTATAACTGAGGTGATCAGGGGCAAGAGTGAGGGGAGACAGGCCATGGCTAGGGTGGAGGGGATGGGGTCCAGGATGCAGGTAGAGGTTTTCATGCCAGTGAGAATGGCAGATAGGTCTGCTGGGGTGATTTCATTGAATGAGGAGAGTGGGTGAATGGCCGCAGAGGGTAGTGGAGGTTCCGGAGAAGAGACAGTGGAGGTGGAAGCATTGATCAGTTGACCGTGTATATTGTCTATTGTTCTTTGGATGTGTGAGAGAAATGAGATGCATTTAGTGACCGTGAAGGAGTTGGTGATGGCGTCCAGAGGTTTGAGAAGTTTGTTTATGGTGGAAAACAGAGTCTTGGGATTGTTGCTGCCTGATTGTATGATGGAGGAGTAGTAGGTGGAGCGTGCACTGTTGAGGGCGTCTTTGTAGAGCTGTTGGTGTTGTTTATAGGCATCTTTGTGGATAGTGAGACCGGTTTTATTGGTTAGCCGTTCGAGTTGGCGGCCCTTGGATTTGAGGAGATGGAGATGATCAGTGTACCAGGGGGTGGAGTGAGTGAAAGAGACAGTCTTTGTTTTTATTGGAGCGAGCTGATTGAGACAGAAGGAGAGGGTGTCATTATATATTGTGACCAGGTCAGTAGGGGAGGCGTTCTGGATGAGGGCGGAATCAGGGATGGTATCGGCCAAAAGGGAGGACAGAGATGTGGGTTGGATTGATTTGAGATTCCGGAAAGTTATAGAGCGTTTTTGCTTGACTTGTGGTGTGGGGATGAGAATGTCCATGGTGATAGCCAAGTGGTCGGAGATGGTGAGGTCGGAGCTGGACAGATTACTGATGGTGATGCCGGTGGTGCAGACAAGGTCCAGTGTGTGTCCTTTTTTATGAGTTGGAAAATCTACATGTTGGGTGAAGTTGAAGATGTTTAAGATGTCCAGGAGTTCTGTAGATGTTTTGGAGTTGGATGAATCGACATGTATGTTGAAGTCACCAAGTAGCAGAATGGATGGAGTGATGGCACAGAGTTGAGTCAGGAAGTCAGACAGGTCAGATAGGAAGGCTGAGTTGGGCTTGGGGGGGCGATAAATGACTGCAGTAACCAGGGGTTTGGGTCCAGACAGTTTAAAAACAATGTGTTCAAATGAGAGGGGGGCCGGGATGGTGATTGTGCTTGTAGTGATGCTTTGTCTAAAAAATGTGGCTATTCCACCACCACGACCGTGTAGGCGTGGCTTATTGATATATGCATATCCAGCGGGTGTGGTCTGATTTAGTGAAAAATATTCCTGTGGTTTTTGCCATGTTTCAGTTATGCAGAGAAAGTCCAGATTATTGTCAGTTATGAATTCATTGAGTATGAGGCCCTTGCTGTTTAGGGATCGGGTGTTAAACAGAGCAAATTTGAGTTTTGGTTTCATTTGGACAGGCTGGGGTGCTTTGGCTAGGGGGCGGAGGCAGGCAGATCGCATGTGTAGGTTATTGTGATGATGGAAGTCTCTGTGGCTGATGATGGTTTGTATAGGGAGACTTTCAGGTGTGAGTGTCAGTGGGGGATGTGGCTGGCAGGGGGAACTGACGGGGGAAACAGTGATCTGAGTGGGCAGATGTGAAGATGGATGTTTCGGGGAGAAGGGGGTAAGCAGTCATGCATGTGTGGTTGATTGAACAGTGTGCTGTAGGTTAGCTGTTAGAATGTGGTTACCCTGCCAGTTTGGGTGAACACCGTCTGGCCTAAATAGATCAGAACGGTCCCAAAACAGATCGAAATTGTTGATAAAACCAAATTTAAGAGCTGTGCAGGTGGACTGAAGCCAGGTGTGGAGGCTGAGAAGTCTGCTAAAACGCCCCACTCCACGACCTAGAGAGGGGATGGGACCAGAAATGTAGACGCTCTTGTCACAGGACTTTAACAAATTAAAGAGATTGTTAAAATCCTTTTTGGTGAGCTCAGACTGCTGACGAGTGGTGTCGCATGTTCCGACATGGACAATCACACGTCTAACTGAGGACGGGAGGGAGTGCAGTAGCCCCGGAAGTTTGCTGGTGATGACGGGGACCGTAGCTCCGGGGAAACAGTGGGTGGCAGCGTTGAAAAAGCGCGTGTTCCTTATGATGGAGTCACCAACTATTAATGTGGTCGGAAGGAAAAGGGGCTGAGGGGCTGACAGCCGTGGAATCTCTGCGCCAGAGAGTGGAATCTCGGTGTCTATGCTGCAGGGCCCAGCAGCAGAGAGTGGAAGCGGGGCAGGGATGTCAGCACGGGGAGAGGGACTCACCGGCTCAGGGCGAGGAAGACTCCGGAGCGTCTGAGCACGGCCTCCCTGAGGATCCTGCGGCGGGAGGCGGAGGTCTCAGTGTGTGATTCGGAGCGTATACTTTGACCCACATTGGAGCAGTGCGTTTTCCCCACCATTGTTAGCCACCAGTGGCTGTAGAGCAGCGGTGTCTGCAGGCATCGAACTCTGGGATGTGTCCGCTTTGGAGTGAGCTGGAACAGCAGGAGCATCATTTGGTGGAGCAGGACTTTCACCAGACAGAGCTGCATACTGATTGGATAGGCCCAGGGGAGGAGGAGGCGAGGCCCTGTCCGGGCCACTCTTGCGCCTCCGGGTCACCACTTCGGTCCAGGAGGGCTGACGGTTGGGAGTGGAGCAGGAGGAAGGCCGATGATAGGTGGAGGTGGAGGGGTCCCAGATAACAGTGTCCTGGATAGCTGCGTTTAAAGATGCAATCTGCTTGTTCTGGTCGGCGGCTAAATCTATGTAGCCGGCCAACATGGACTCTTTGTTGCGTAGCTCGTCAGAGAGCCGTCTGATGTCATCCTTGAGGTTAGCAATTTTATTATTTGCTATTGTAAGCCGCGGATCATCCTCATTTGGCATGTTGTGGAACGTTACTAGGAGCTGGCTGTGTGGAGCCGCTGGTAGCTGGCTGTGTTTAGCTGCTGGTAGCTGCTGGTAGCTGGCTGTGTTTAGCTGCTGGTAGCTGCTGGTAGCTGGCTGTGTTTAGCTGCTGGTAGCTGCTGGTAGCTGGCTGTGTTTAGCTGCTGGTAGCTGGCTGTGTTTAGCTGCTGGTAGCTGCTGGTAGCTGGCTGTGTGGAGCTGCTGGTAGCTGGCTGTGTGGAGCTGCTGGTAGCTGCTGGTAGCTGGCTGTGTGGAGCTGCTGGTAGCTGCTGGTAGCTGGCTGTGTGGAGCTGCTGGTAGCTGCTGGTAGCTGGCTGTGTGGAGCAGCTGGTAGCTGCTGGTAGCTGGCTGTGTGGAGCTGCTGGTAGCTGGCTGTGTGGAGCTGCTGGTAGCTGGCTGTGTTTAGCTGCTGGTAGCTGGCTGTGTTTAGCTGCTGGTAGCTGGCTGTGCTTAGTTGCTGGTAGATGCTGGTAGCTGGCTGTGTTTAGCTGCTGGTAGATGCTGATAGCTGGCTGTGTTTAGCTGCTAGTAGCTGCAGGTAGCTGGCTGGGTTTAGCTGCTAGTAGCTGCTGGTAGCTGGCTGTGTTTAGCTGCTGGTAGCTGGCTGTGTTTAGCTGCTAGTAGCTGCAGGTAGCTGGCTGGGTTTAGCTGCTGGTAGCTGCAGGTAGCTGGCTGTGTTTTGCTGCTGGTAGCTGGCTGTGTTTAGCTGTTGGTAGCTGGCTGGGTTTAGCTGCTAGTAGCTGCAGGTAGCTGGCTGTGTTTAGCTGCTGGTAGCTGGCTGTGTTTAGCTGCTAGTAGCTGCAGGTAGCTGACTGTGTAAAGGCCAGGACACACCAGCCCGAAAATCGCCGTCGTAGAGTCGATAGGGGGTCGGGAGACGAATCTGTTTGGTGTGTGCCGTAACGTCGGCCGACGTAGAGGTCGTCGGGCTTGTTTTGAGCCTGTCGCCGCCGATTGAACATGTTCAATCGGCGGCAACAGGCTGGCCGACCGTCTTTCATTTGGAGCAATTTGATTGGTGGAGGGCTAGCGAATCAGTGAAGCCCGGAAGTGAGGCGGGTAGCACAAACAGCTAACAACAGCTAGCCATCGTTTTAATGTGTTTGTTCGTTTCGTTTTGAGAGTACTCACATGCATCAACCCTTGTTGACTGCTCGACACCATGCTCGACACTCTCTGCTAAAAATTGTGCTCTTATGGTCCATAAATATAAATACGTATTTCTATGTATGTTTATGCTCTAGAGAGTTGTCCCATCATTTCCGGCTTTCGTATTTTTTCGGGCCACAATACAGATTAGCGCCGCCTGCTGTTATGGAGACATTACGTCCCGCGCAAGCAACAGAGCGTACGGAAAGTCAGCAGTCAGTTTGGTGTGTTCTCTGGCCGCGACGGGAAGCCTGGAGCTTCCTGAAACGGCCGACCCCATTTTTTGCGTAGTCGGAACAAGTAGAAACAAGTCGGACTGGTGTGTCCTGGCCTTTAGCTGCTGATAGCTGACTGTGTTAGCTGCTGGTAACTGGCTGTGTTTAGCTGCTAGTAGCTGCTGGTAACTGGCTGTGTTTAGCTGCTAGTAGCTGCAGGTAGCTGCAGGTAGAATGACCATGTTATTCTGTGCCATGGTCCCATAGAACAAATCATCCCAGTGGTTCATACCTGTTGTCTGTTTTAGAAAGTGTTTGGTGTCATCTAGCACAGAGAAGCACAGAGCCAGCGCAGAGGCTAGACAGAATGGAGAGACACACTATTGTGCATTGTGTAGTAGAATAGCAGCAACCATGACCAGGCTGTCTCCATGTATTTGTCAGGCAAAGCAGAGCCACAGCTGTGTTTGTTAGGCTGTCTGAAGTTTACCTGGAGAGACACTCATAAGAACCAGGCCCCTGTTGACCCTTTGTGTGTTGTTAGTATATTTGCATATTAAATGTTCCATAACCTTCAGTCCAGCAGACACACTGGCAGGTTCACACAGTGCACAGCTCTTCACTTAGGAGCTCTGCCTATCCTCAAACATTCATCTAACACAGTGTTAGATTTTCTTCCGGGGGAGCATGCCCCCTGACCCCCCTAAAGACTGGGTTCCCTATGTCTCACAAAATGATGTGGGAAACACTGGTTCATGAATTACATATTAATTAGCAGGCTTGCTTATGTATGAATGGATTTCTAGCTTTTGATACTCTGCGGTAAAAATGGCTCTCCTGTTGACTTTGTCCTGTCAGTGCGGCTCTCTGAAAAAAATTGTGAATACCACTGAACAGCTGTTGTGGTGAGAGCTCCTTCTAAGATTTGTAATGCAAAGCAAGACATAAGAATGTTAAATACAGTGCTGGACCATCTATGTGCAGGTTAGAACATACATGTCCTGTTTCACCCACCTACTGTATATTGTTTGTTTTGTGTGATGTAATGCTATCTATGGATGTCACTGCAGGTATACAGTCTGAAACAGACCACAGGGTTGAATAAATGAATGTTCCACCCATTGTTAATATAAAAATATCCAACATAATTAATAAGCAGACATTCTGGAAAGCTCCTGGAATGACTAGCACTGAGTGGAAGTTAATTTGGTGCAGATAAGAGGGACGATTAATGAGCCGACAGGTTGAAGTATTTCTTTGATTTTGGCTTTTTGCCAAAATCCTTTCTTCTGACAGGAGTCATGTGGAAATGTAATACCATATAGTTTGCATGTTTCACCAGACAGAAATTAAACTTGTTTAAAGGAGAAGTAAGTGATATGGTCCTTTTAGCTAACTTCCTGTCAGGGACTGCAGTTAGCAGTCTCCTCCCTTATCCCTAAATCACGACCAGATGAACGCGCAGCCATCTTCGTGAAATAGTGCGGCAATGGAGAGCAGCGAGTCATCGTTCATGGGCCTCTTTATAGCGCTCTGTCTCCTGATTGGATAAAACAAGCTGGATACTCAACATTTTAACTGGCAATTACCGTCAACTGGCAAAGCTGAATGACTGGGAGACTTGTGTTATGAACTGCGTATACTGTTTAAGTTATTGCTGTGCAAATATAGAGAGATTTAACACTTTTATTAACAAAAAATATCACCTACTTCTCCTTTAAATGAATTGTGTACATTTCATTTAGACAGAGGAGCATCCACACACACTTCCCTGTTCACAGTCACACTTACATACCGGTAAAACCCCAGCTGGAACTAGGATAATAGCATCATTGAGTAACCACTAATATAAGTTGCTTGTATTGTTGAGGATATTCTTTTTGTAGGCTATAGGAAGTAGAACCATTCTCTAACCGTTTTATAGAAACCATAAAGCCACACAAATATCAATGTTTTGTTGAACTTTCAAATGCATTATTAGCAGAGATGGTTTGCTAAAGGATCCTGACGTGCATACCCAGTGCTAGGTTGAAAATAATAAAAGTAGAAATAACACACAGCGGGGCTTCAGTGCTGTTTGACAGGAACTGGCAGTCGTTTATTAACGCATGCTCACTTGACCTCTCCTATAGGCCAGGCAAAGTAAGGCATTTTGGGGCCAAAAATAGAATAAATAGTAAAATAATTTTTTTCAGCTCAGATTATTTCTATCAGGTGTCCAGAACAACATACTAAAAGTCCTAAGAAATCCTAGTTGAGGAAATATGTTTAATTCTCATCAATCCGAGATATTTGCCAATAACGCGAGACAACAATACACCCCAATGGGGCAATTTTTTTCCTTTACTCCTATCAAAATGAAACTTTACACAATGAAAGTATCCATACAAATAAAACATTTTTGCATTACAAGTTTCTTTGAAAATACATTTTAATATGCAAATGAGCTATACACTAATCCAACATGCCCACAATACACCCAAATAGGCAATTTTTTCCCCTTTACTCCTACCACAATAACACTTTACTTACTTACTTTAGTATATATGAAAAGTAACTTTTTTTGTATTACAAGTTTGTTTTGATATGAATTTGAATATGCACATGAGCTCCACACTTATTGAATATCCAATCATCCTACTGCCAATGGGTGATGGCAATGCTGCTTTTAGACTGGCCTCTAACCTGAAAACTGCCTGGCTTGGTAGCACCTGCCAGGGGTATAACCCTCGCCGGTATAGTCTTCAGGGTCACAGAGGCACACAAGCCTCCCCACCACGACAAGGTAGCAACAGGGGAGGTTTTTTTTTGTTGGTGTTTTTCATTTAATTTAAGTTTTTTAAGTTTTTTTTAAATATTTTTTTTAATGTTTTTAAAAAAAAATCCAGCCTGGATCCTCGACCCCTTCTCTATGGCTCTTGGTTCTGGCACCCCCTATATCAGTTCCTGGTTTGTTCTTTGCTTAGTTCTTCCCCTCTGGGTCATATTCATCTGATAAATCAGGCAACTGTGAGTTTGTGCAGCTTGTACCACGACATTCTCCGCGAATGGAAGTGCAAGGGAGTCCATGTTTTTTGCATGTACATCTATTTGTGCTGCAGTCTTTCTTGCAACTACAGCGGACTACATCTAGTATTTGTGATGGTGCCGCAGACTGATCGGTCATTATTGGCATAAATCTCCCATCCAAAACATACCACCCCGAGTCTTTTGGGTCCATATGTTCACTTCCCCCTTTCCACTCCATCAGTTGGTAGAAGACCCGAAGACTATGGAACTTTGCAGCTGTTGACGTTGGGGGGAGAGTTTGAGGTTCCACTGGAGATGAGTTCTGAGTTACTTTAACACAGAATCGCCTGTATCTCAGCATATCCAGTGATTCATCTTTTTCGCCCCCATACAGTGATACTAGAGCTTTTTCACCTGCTGCAAAGATTATGCCTTTTTCCACATTTTCCTTTGACTGGCTGAACACTGAAGCTTGTTCGAGAAAGCTAGTGTAATTTTTTTACTTTTTTCAGTGCCATTCCCTTTCCTATGCCCAAAACACGAGATGTAGAATCACAGCCTGAAATGGCATGGATAAATAGGAGATTGTCACACACCTTGGGACCAAGTAACTCCTTTGTCTGCTTTATGCACCATATCCGTCTTGTTTTTGTTGCTTTCTTTGGTTCTGGTGCCAGAAACAGCTCCTGTGCATTCAGATCAGCATGATGCAACAAGAGTACTAACAAGTCTGTGTCATCACCTACTAAGACTTTGTCTTTTGTTCTGGCAGAGGCAACGGCAGTTTGGACAATGAGCATGATCTGCATCGTGCTTTGCATGGTCTGTGATAGACCCAGCCCTCTTAAGTTTATCACTGAGTGTAGTGGCACTCCGTCTCATTCTTCCTCCTCCGAAAAGACGAGACGATGTTCCTTTATTTTTGTTTTTTTTAAAGATATTTTTTTGGCATTTTTATGCTTTTTTATTGTCAGTGCAGAGAGACAGGTGAAATGGGGCAGAGAGGGGAGTGACATGCAGAGAACGACCGCGGGTGGGAATCGAACCCGGGTCTGCTGCTGGGCCTGGCCCGGGAGGGGGACACCTTACCAACTGAGCTAAAGGCGCCCCCCATGTTCCTTTGTTTTAAAATGTTTACTTGAAATTCTTCAAAATAAAATACAGGTCTTCACATGGTAAAATGGATGGTCTTACGCACGGTCTAACGCACGGTCAAAAAATTGTGTAGCTTCCATCAAAGTCAAACTCCAAACTGCATTACGTTACAGCAGTTACCATTATAACTACACAGTGATGTCATCACGTAAAAATCCAAAACATAGAAAATAACTTATTTAACATATTACATAATAAATTATGCATTTTAACAGTTGTTACACATTATGAATAATCATGAAATTATTGTTGGCAGTTTTTAACCATTTTAAACTAACTATTTATTCTAAATCAATTATTGGCATATTGGCTCTTACATTACCCGGCCCCTAATTGGTTAGGCCGGAGGACTAAGCAATTATAAACCAAAACATCAAGAGTCAAAATAAAGCAAATGTCCAACTTCAACTGGTTTCTTGTGATTATTTGTTTCTCTCAAATGTTCTCTCCTGACGCTGCTTCTTCTAACAAGCACAGTGTGTTAACAGGCCTTTCCAAGATGCTGGTCTTGGTCTTTATCGTCACTCTTCGAACCGCTCCTCTGGAGTAAGGTTTCGACAACTCTCCCCATGAGCCAGGAGTTGCGTGGTGAAGAACTGTCCACTAACAACACAACATCTCCAGTGGTGAAGTTTCTTCGTGGTCTCGACCACTTCTGCCGTTCTTGGAGGAGTGGGAGGTACTCAAGGGTCCATCTGGTCCAGAACAAGTCTGCTAGATATTGGACTTGCTTCCAGCGTTTTCTTGTGTTTGTGTCGTGTTGTCTGAAAACGCCAGGAGGCGGTGGGTTGTGACTTCAGCAGCAACAAATGAGTGGGGGTCAGAGGCTCGAGGTCATTCACGTCGTCAGAGATACTCGTGAGGCCTGCCGTTGATGATGCTCTCGGCCTCGCTAGGGCTGGCCGAATGCCATTTTTCAGGCTTCGAGTATTCGTTGGTTTTTCCGAGCGAATATTCGGATATTCGTTCCAGAAAAACACACCATCAAACCAACATTATTAATGCCAATGTACTCACTCAGTGTGTGAGCCGAGACAGCAAGCTGCGTAGTTTGTTGATGCTTTAATAACTTTCGAACGGTAGTAAAGTCGGAGTTCCTTACTTTTTCCCCGTGGAGGCAAACGGCGTGGTGAAATTGGTTTCATATTCGACATTCGTCTATTTTCCGGGGTTGTAACTGTAATAGCGTCACGAAAACAACACAAATTTCCTCCAGAATGGTATTATTATGTACAGAAGACTAAGACTGACATTTCACAGGCTTGATCAACTCACCAAAATCAGCGAGTCTCGCGAAAGATCAAAGAAACCGCGCCGAATATAGTGTTTAGTGCCACACGGCAGCGGACTGCTTAGGGACCGTCGCAAAAGTGCAACGTCTTTTTTCTATTCTTAATAACTCACTGGAAATTCATCCTATCAACACCAAACCACTTCTGTTGTGTTTATGAACTCATTTTGTAGTTACCACAACCCTTTGTTTTAAAGAAAAGCCTTTGATTTTTTTTTAAAAGGGAAAATTATTCAGTGTGTATATTGCATGGAT